>VXAA01004439.1:456044-476995 GCA_013399115.1 Anseranas semipalmata | reverse complement strand
GGGGCACTACAGAAAGCCCTCAGAATATTTTTAGGCCCTGGCTGATGCCAGATAATAACTACACGGCTATATAAGAATTAGAGACACCACATAAAAGCACTGTACATACAGCATGGGTAGCCTGTGGGATCCAGAGAATGGCGGATACACCATATACAGAGCCTCCGCTCCCTCATACTGGTGCATCTGTCCCCCGTAGTCCCCAGCCATTCCTTATATCTGTAAGAATATAATAGAAAGAGAAGGCGTAACAGGGTGCTTCCAGACCCGAAAGAAGACAGGAGCACACGGTTCAGGGTCTCCACCCCCTCACCTCGGTACTACTCAACCACTCTGGGCCTTCAGTTCTCCATCACGGAGGACAAACTTCTGAAGTTTAATGGCTGTAAGGGCACAGTGCAAAATGCTTATGTTTAACACAGCTTTTAGAAGGCAGGGGACCACTGCTTAGTGTATAGCAGTTACAGGCTCTTGTTCCGATCTGTTTTGTAATGTTTACCACTGTAACTTTGTATTGTGATAAGCACAAAAGGGATAGTATGAATAAAAGTGGATTTCTCGAGGAAGCAAAGATCAGAAGACTTGAAAATAAATAATAAAAAAAAAAAACTCAAAAGCCTAAAAAGAAAATTTCTAGTCACCAGTTTTGTTGCCTGCAAAAGCAAAGTAAAATTCTTACTTTTATTTTCCCAGATCCATGCCAGAGGTGAAGGGAAACAGCATGCAGCTCCTGAAACATGTCCTGTGGTTGCATCAACTAAAGTCCCAATGAGTCAACTAGAAAACGGAACTGCAAGTATTCACTAGACATGCTCCTCCAAAAAAATAGGACAATATGAAGAATTTTGTGTAGAACACAAAATAAAACTGGAGGTTGAAAAAAAAAAAGTTCCAATGCTAAACATTTATTTAATAGAGAAAGAAGTGTACATTTATATCGCAGATGGCTGGAACAAAGAGCTTCCATTACTCCAGACAGCCCAGAGTTACATTATATTCCCATCTGGTAAGCCACTTAGGTATGTTCTACCCACTTGCATCAATGTGCAATTTTATAACCTACTCATTAAAGTGTGTTGGTTTTGTCCCCAGAAGCCAGGACAGCAGTAGTTCTAAGTTCGCAGTCATCAAATCAAGGCAAGGAATCAAAATGGGGAAGTTTCATTAAAAAGGAGCATTCATTAAAAAATGGCAACATGGGGATATAAATGCAAAGCTCCTGCTGGTACCACTTGTATGATAAATGCGCTAAGAAATCCAGTAGCCGGATGTGATCACAACCAGGCTATAAATAGAAACAATTCCCATTGCTCATATAAATAATGACTTGAAAATGATCCATCACTCACATTGTGCTCTGATTAAGGAGTCCTGCATGAAAAGTGTGAACTGAACAGAAACCCCCCTGGAACTTCCTTCCTCTCTTGCACAATACAACTACTTGCCACCGCACTCTTCACCCAACTGAGCACCTTCACTCTCACTGAAATCAGTGAGAGACATTTAGCACTTTTTAAAATAAGGTCTAGTTCTGAATATATAGGCTTACTAAAATTCATGATAGAAAATATAACTCACAATGAGTCAGTTCCAACTTTTGGCAAACAAGTTCTTTATATTGAATAATTCAATTTTAATTGGGAGCTTCTAACCATACATTTTAAAAGCTGTTTTGTCACATACATGGTCATTAAACTAAAATCACATTACTCAGAAATTGATTTTGCTTCAGCCTTGAAAATGTCACAGATATTGAAAGAAATTTGCTCAAACTTCGAATAAGAGCTACATTATAGTCAGAGACAAACCACAAAATATTACATCCTAAAAATCATGTGCCAGAAATTTATGGGTATGTTAGAATTATGGATATCACTGGCACTTTTTAGTAACTATAAGTCCAGTTACCTGAAGAGTTGTTTAATAAAACAAATTATTTCTGGAACTCAATAAACTCCCAATTTTTATGAAAACTAAACCTATTACATTTACTTAGAAAAATCTGCAGTTCAAACCAAGCACTTCAAATAAACACCAGCACACTATGTATCATGGTTTCAAGTGCTCCCCCCTCAGCTGGATCACCAGACTACTACAAAAGTCTAAACTAAAATCAGCACCCCTGAAACCTTGGCTGCCCTTCTAGAATGAAATGTATTTAAGATGTAAGACAAATAATAGAAACTGAATAAAAATAAATAAAAAACAAAAATAAAATCAGTAAATGTCGACCTGCCACAGCAGATTAAACAGAGCATTACTTTAAGGACAACAAAATTAGGACTCCACAAGAAGTGTTGAGAAAGAAAACATGTAAGTAATTCTATTTAGAAAGTAAGACTACACAAAAGAACAACAGTATGGGGCAAAATGTAGTACAGCTTTTAAGAGACTTTAGCAAATAATATTACTTAGTTTGCTGCTTCTATTATTAAATATTTTTCATATGAATTTCTTTTTTTTTTAACAAAACAGTAAGCATACCCCATGTTCAATTATCTCTCTATGCTAATAGTAACACATTGTATATATTCCACTGGATTTAAATAATTAAAAATCCAGGAAAATGTAAAATATCACGTTGTGTGCCTTGTATGAATGCACACATCACCACAAACACTGTACAATTTGCTACTGTACAGTGAGAAGAGAAACACACATGACAAAAGCATGTGTGTGTGCACTCATGTTAGTCCTCTCTCTCCTCCAGATGTTCTCCATTCAGACACTCGCTAGCGTATTCTAAGACTGCCATGGGGTTTCTACCTCTCCTCTCACCACAAACCCAGCCCAAGAACTCTGTGTTCCATGTACACTCTTACGCTAGAAGAGCACAAGGCCACCATTCTGCAAATCTGAGAATATTTTTTTTTGTAGTTTCTTGTCCCTTAGAGGCCACTCTTATAGCTCATTCCAGGCACATCATTCACAATCTTTTAAAGAAAAATTACACAGCTTATTTCATTTCTTACTTTTTATTTACTCGAGACACCATTTATAATTCTACACTATAATATCAGAAGAGCCTGAGCAGTAATTCCCACAGATCTGTGGTTCAGTCACACGCACATCAGTGTGTCAAGACCAGCTAAATGTACTCGTCAATTCAATTAACTGCTTCTCATGTAAATTTGTCAGGACAGCTTTTTGTTCTGTGCAAGGGGAGAGTAATATTCCAGCTTTGTGGAGGCCAGAGCATCTACAAGAATGAATTTATTGCTCTTATTTTCAACTTCAAATTTACAGTTTCTTGACCCTTCCACAGCCAAGCTGTGTTCAGGAGGCTTTAAGCCACCGGCATCCTAAGTCACAGCTGTTGAGTTTGAGGGTAACACAAGCTGCACAACTGCATCAGCAAAAACACAGTATTAGCAGAGCAATAAACCAAGTTAACACTTCTGTCACACTGCAGCAAATCACCCTCTAATAGTAGTCAGTCTTCATCTGCCTTACGTGGCCCAGCCTTTATGCCATTATGCATTTTAATTACCCTTCCCTTTGAGACCAGGTTCTCTGCAGAGATGGGAATGTGCCCAGTGCAGGAAATGGGAATGTTTTACGCTGAACAAGAGCTGCTGCTGTGCATTTGGCGTTGGCGCTCCACAGGATTTGAAACCCCCCCAAATTCTTTCTTTTTGACTCCATCAAGTGTAGGCTTCCTATTCTCCTCGTCCAGTCCCTTATTAACCTGGTGTATCACCTCCTGTCACACCACATCACTCCCCTCTGTCTCTGCTTTGTGACAGGTGACTGACCACAGTTCAACAACATCTTCTTCTATTTTTCCACGTATTTACAAGTGGATTGCATTTCTTGAACTGGTCCATAGAAAAAAAGTACCACTTACCCTTCCTCATTCTTCCAGCAGACCAGTTTCTTGGATGATATATGCAAGAAACCATCTGACTAATATATATGGGGCTTACTAAAATAAGTATGGGGCACTCCATACTTGTCCTTCCTACATGGTTTGACTTAAGTAGGAAATTTAATTAGCAAAATGTATGGTCTTCATCAACATGCAGCCACATATCAGGGTCTTTGGGCACTACGGAACTCTGATGACAATTTAGATTCTCCACTGTGTTACTCACCAACAAACTGATCTCATGAGCACATGAGGATCTTTTAAGATTAGGATCTCATTTTTTTCAAAGTAATTATGCTGAGCAGTAGGTGTTAAGTATTTCTTCTCTCCTTTCTTATCCATTTTGCGTCTGAAGCATTCCTTCATACTGGCCATGAGAAAATGTGATTGACTCCATTTGATGTGCCTAAAAATTCTACAGGACAGCAGATAAATCTTGTATAGGGAGTCATTTTTACTATGTTTTAAATAAATACATACACACACACATTTTTGTCTACTGATGGCTGATCCTTTGACTTAGTCCATTAAAGCCTAAACACAAAACTGGCTCATATTCCCTGGGAATTTATTCCCAAAAGGCTAGCATAAATTGGATGGTTCTGTTAAAATAAAGAATAAGATTAGTATAAATCTCCTCAGCAGAGAAAATGCCTGAAAGATTTAAATTGTGTCCCGCATGACCATCTTTGCACAATACTAAAGTACATCACTATGATGGGATAGACAAAAACAAATAAAAGAGTAAGCATATGCTGCCCTAGACCCACCCAAAATAGGTGTGAAAACAGCTCCCAGATCAATGGTAGCAGGAGAAAAAGGAGGAAGGACGTCTTTCCATGTGGCTCCCTGGCAAGAATACTATGGAGCAGAAAGTAAGTCTTGGTTCAGGACTCTTCCCTTTCAGTGTTTTAACTCTACAGCTCACAGAGAACTCTTCTGCTACAATACTGTCTCACTGCAAACCTATATTTCCAAACTACAGGCTGTGATAGCAGGAGAGATGAAGGCTGGCAAGAAGGAGTTGAATTTCTGCCTTATAAGATGCACTCTTTGTTTAATAAACTGCATGCACAGGAACTGTAAGAGATGAACTTCCAGTTTTGTTTCAGTGTATAGCTGATGCTGAGTGTAAAAGATTGTTTCAGAGGTTGAATGAAGCTTTGAGATGAGGCTGATGGGGGTCTCCTTCTTGCGTGTCTGGTTATTTGAAACAATCTCCACATTTTCAGTATTTCCTCGTGTGTGGAGAGGCGTGTTCCCATACGCCCTAACATTGGACGTGAAAAGTAAAGTAAAAAGGCTTTAACATTTGCACTTAAAATGTATTCCTCTGACTAGTTCCTTCTTCGCTATTCTCAGATCATGTTCTGTTTCCTATTTTAAATATGTAATAAATACATATATACAATTTTCTGCAGGACTGGATTGTGGCACATGGCAATTTTTCATTCTGGCATGCTTCTAATAATTCTTTACAGTAATGTCAAGCATCAGAAAATAGTCTCATTTTTGCACTAAACAGTGAGCTGAACATGAATAGGAATTATTCACTCTTTTGTTATTGATCTACATCATTAGCATAAAAAAAAACCCACAAAACCTTAAGGTGCATTGCATTAATACAACAAAATTTTACTATTTTTAAATTTTATTTTCCCCTAAAGGAGAAAAGGAATTTGATATATAAAGAAGAAAAATATTTATAATATTTATTCAGAGAAATTTCTGAAACAAACTGAGGAAAGATGTTCAAATTCATGTTCAGTCCTTGTAGAATTTTCATAGATTTTTTTTATACTAAAAGCTACATATACCCTGTTTAATGCACACACAAACACCACTGCAGATCCTTCTCCAGATTCTTCTCCATTTGCCATGTGATCAAGCACCCATGGAAGAAGCAGGACTCTTCCTGTCCTTACATAGTCAATGTAAGATAGAACCAGAGTGAGAAATCCTGAGTTCAAAATATATTAAGGAGATTCCTTAATAGGTAAGCAAATAATCATACGCCACAACTGGGAGTAGAAATGGTGCATACAGAAGGATGGCTTTCATCCCTTCTGGAATATGCCTTGCAATGATCCCTTGTAGTTTCATGCTGCTAAAATACAACTGTGCTAAGTACAAAATCTTGTTACTGAAGCTGTGCTCTGTCCCAGCTATTTGTATGCAATGGTCACACAACCATTTCCAAAAAAAACAAACATCCAGTTTCTGTATACAACAGTAAAACAAACCAGTCTAATGCACAAAGAGTAACAAGCAAGGACCCGCAAGTGTTAAAAGACTGTATATATGGTATGATAGTAATAGTGACTCCATTTCAAAGAGTGTATCATAGGTTTAAAAATTAGATTTCAAATAAGCTTTTAAGACGAGACTTTTCATACCTTTATCTAGAAGAGAAAGCAAGATCTGAAATGACAAAAGGGGCATGGCCTAGGGCTAAAGAAAGAAGGTACAATCCCAAGCTAATAAATTTGGTTTAAATGCTTTTGTGAATGCCTCCAACTCCTACAGAAATTCCATCCAAAGTCAGAAAATGTTCATAAGACCAAAGCATCAAGTGGTACAACAAAACCATTACTGGGACATTACCAATCTGCTTGGCTGGTAAATTTATATGGATGTTCTCCATAAAAGTATGAATGGGGGGCATTTGTGGGACCCATTGACAAAAAAACAAATAGCGATTTCAGAGATGCTATCTTTATCCATTAAGCTGTCAGGCTTTAAACTTGTCTATATACCCCTTCAAACTAAAGGTTGGAGTAGTGAGAGATGTTGGAGAAGTCTGAGAGATATACGATAAAGATGCATGAAGCAAAGACGCTGCAGAACAAGATTACGTGGCGGGGGAGTGGGGTCTGGAAGTAGGGAGTGTTTGATGGTGAGAAAGCCTTGGGCTTGCGCTTTGACAATGGACATTTTGTTTAAATAACTGAAAAATACACCACGCTGCTCAAGACGTCATGCTTCCTATGAAACATGTGGAACTGACACAGAACATTTAGGGAGCAAGACATCAGGCTGCTGTACATTGTATACAATGTGCATAAACTGGCAAAGACATTTAATTTTCCCCTTTCTTTGACTCCACAGCATTTAAAAGAAGCAGTGTCTGCCAAATATTAATCCAAACTTAAAGGATAAAGGTCAAGCCATTTGTGTTATGGTGTTCTACCAGAAAACGTGCTAAGCAACATGTTCCATAAGTACTGTTATTCCATTTTGAACAACTTAATACGTAAAACATACCTTGCCCTATTCATCTCTTATCCTCCAGAAGGTATCTTCTAATAGCATGAAAATCACACCACACGAAATCAGAGATGAAACGAATTTGTTTTAGAAAACTGGCAGGCAGATATTACAGCAAAATATTATAATTCATACTCTATTACCTATAGTGGAGGTAGCATAGCCCCCTAATCTAAATAGAAATATTAAAGAACAAAATAGTGCAGCAACTAAAGTTGAATTGATCATAGACACAGATAGTGAAGTATTTTAGAGAAGAAAAGATCAGAATTATTAAATAATGACTGTCTATAAATGTCTGTTCCAAAAACCATTTTAAAATACTTCCTACTTATTTCAGTAATGTGCATACTCATTCAAATAAATATCAATTTTTTATTTCTTTCAAAATCATGAGTTATGAGCAACCTGATAAATTCACCAGAAGGTATTAGCTTTTCTGCTTATGTCTAGATTCTGGTGTGTTGTTGGGATCGCTGAGATTATCAATGGTGAAAGTGAACTTGGAAGCAGGTTAAAACAGAAAACACAGTACAAACTACAGGTTGCTGGACATAGGAAGAATTTGTTGCCTGTCAGATTATAACTTGATGCAAGAGAAGAATGATTAATCTGAAAAACCTACTTATAACAAGAAGAGAAATTAAAATACAAGAGAGAAAAATCTGTTTTATATCAACTAGAGTATTGACTGCAGTCTGAGAGCATCTATTAAGAAATCGTAGTCCATTTTTATTCAATAATCATCAACATTTGCAAACTACTGCTTGCAGATAAATAACAGCCATATTTATTATTATTAATATGAACATTTGGCATCATTTCTGTATTTATTTTGATAGAAAGCCTGTTTTGTCTGGACAACCTGTTTTCTCTGGAATTTATTCACTACTTAGTTACATAACAAGAAGATATCCTCTTTGTCCATATTGCATTTGTTTTGTCATGAAAGAAAGATTAGATATTACATTGATGAATTCCAAGGACGACAGTGTCAAATACTGTTCTGCCTAAAATAAGAGGAAAAATTTTAGCTCCACAGATAGTCCCCTACCTAGTCGTCACACCTCACAGCGAACACGAGACGACAGCGACTTCGCACACCAGAAAGCAGAGGGAGCGCAGGCTCACGCGGTCTCCCTGGCAGTGCTGTGACACATCAGCTGGCATTCCCACAGCCAAGGGGACAGCACGGCCGAGGGACTGGTCCCAAACAGCAGCGTGGATGAGGCCACACTGCTGACTGCGGGAAGGCTTTAGCATGTAGACGCAAGCTATACAGTGGCATTCTGCCTCACCCTACCTTATTTTCTAGTTACACACATACCATTAGTTTAAAGGACTCAGTGTGTCAGTCTAACAGCTCTATACCTCACTAGGATATCTGAGCTCTTTACCACACTGACTGGACAGTAACCCATTAAGATGAATTTGATTCATATTTCAACTGCAACCTCGGATTTATGTTCCATGTATCTGAAACAAGATCAGCCCAAATAGCAGAAAAAAATATGGTTATTCATTCTATTGATACAAAACTGTATGTAGAATATCTTCCAAAGATAATAGGAAAACAGCAGGAAAAATTAAAATTTCCCATAGAGGTGTGTGTGCAGTAATTTCTGAACTCAAAACATATTTATAACATGCCAATATTCTAAAGAGGTTGCTATCTATCTTTGCCAAATTGTGCAATTTTAAAGTAATTACTCTGTACATTTTAATCAGTCTATATAATGCAATCTAGAAATATGTGCACCAAAAGACATTTAAATGATCACAGAAATACAGAAGAAACCTCAAGAAATCATCTAAGTCATTCCTATGCATTGCTGCAGCATGAATTGCACCCCCACCACTGCAGAAAAACGTCTTACCTTTTCTTAAAACTTCTGAGATAACACGATATCCCTGAGCAGTTTAGCCTACTGCTTAGCTAAGCGTTTAATCAGAAAGCTTTTCCCAAAGCCTAGCTTAAATATGTGTGTGTGTAAAAATTAAGGTAATTACTGTTTATTTCCACCCCTCCCTGCCACCCTCAGACAAATGTTGATAGCTCCTCTCTATGGCAGCCTATTGCGTAGAACATGACTTACACATCTATGTCTACCAGTGCCCTCCCTTCCTTCTCTTGTCTTTTCTCCTCCCTTCCTTCATCAGCTCTGTCTTATAGCATGCACCTAATAAATCATCTGGTTTTATTCAGTCCTAAAGTGTTATGACAGTTTAGCGATCATGAATTAATAGAGTCTTTGATTCTTGGAAAAGTAAGGACTGGGGTTAGCAGAACTGCCACCTTGGACTTCCGGAGGGCAGACTTTGGCCTGTTTAGGAGACTGGTTGGTGGAGTCCCTTGGGAGGCAGTCCTGAAGGGCAGAGGAGTCCAGGAAGGCCGGGCGCTCTTCAAGAAGGAAATCTTAAAGGCTCAGGAGCGGACCGTCCCCACGTGCCAAAAGACAAGCTGACAGGGAGGAAGACCGTCCTGGCTGAACAGAGAGCTTTGGCTAGAGCTCAGGAAAAGAGAGTTTATGACCTTTGGAAGAAGGAGCAAGCCACTCAGGAGGATTACAAAGATGTCATAAGGCTGTGCAGGGACAAAATTAGAAGGGCCAAAGCCCTTGAGCTTGAGCTCAATCTGGCTACAGCCATTAAGGACAATAAAGATGTTTTTATAAATAAATAAACAAGAAAAGGAGGACTAAGGAGAATCTCAATCCTTTATTGGATGTGGGAGAAACATAGTGACAAGAGATGAGGAAAAGGCTGAGGTGCTTAATGCCTTCTTTGCCTTCAGTCTTTAGTAGTAAGACCTTACTAGCTCTCTCTCAGGGGAGACCTTATTGCTCTCTACAACTACCTCAAAGGAGGGTGTAGGGGGTGGGGGTCGGTCTCTTCTCCCAAGCAACAAGCGATCGGACAAAAGGAAATGGTCTCAAGTTGTGCCAGGGGAGGTTTAGGTTGGATATTAGGAAAAATTTCCTCACTGAAAGGGTTGTGAGGCATTGGAACAGGCTGCCCAGGGAAGCAGTTGAGTCACCATCCCTGGAGGTATTCAAAAGACGTGCAGATGTGGTGCTTAGGGGCATGGTTTAGTGGTAGACTTGGCAGTGCTGGGTTAACAGTTGGACTTGATGATCTTAGAGGTCTTTTCCAGTCTAAACAATTCTATGATTCTATGACAAACCAGTCTAAGCATAACCATACCTAAAATTTAGCATTACATTAATTTGCAACTGTTAGCCTTTTTCCATAACTCTGCTACCACAGGCCCTGAAAATTTTGTATTCGGTCTCTGCTGAAGATATATAGAAGGAAACACTCGATACAACCTGTTCAAATCTGTTCCAGACTCTGTTGGTTTAACAAAGAAAATCTCAAACAAACCTACAACTAAATAATGTCAAAAGTGAACCACTTGGAAGTTAAAATGTTCCACAAGCAGTGCACAAATAGCCTAAATTTTGTTTTCATAGAATCATAGAAAGGTTTGAGTTGGAAGGGACCTTAGCTATCATCTAGTTCCAACCCCCCTGCCGTGGGCAGGGACACCTTCCACTGGATCAGGTTGCTTTTCTTTTGAAAAAGAATACCACTGTCCAACTACATCCTGTAGTATGGAATAGTAAAGGCATTGATGTAATGATCCTCTAGAGAGGATAAAGTTTCGCAGGGAGAATCTTTCATTAGAGCAGCTAAAATAACTGAACGAAGAAGAAGAAAGACAACCTTCAGAGCATGCAAGCTCTTCTTAAGATCAGAACCAAAATAACAAATCTCAAGGTACCAACAGGTCAGGAACAAGCATGCTAAGTTTAACTTTATTATCTTATTTTGTTAGATATTCTGAACAAAAACAACAGGTAGCATTTGGGAGTAAATGCGGATGCTCTCCAAGCCTATGTTAACACATTGTTTTTCTACAGGAACTTTTCTCAAATTCCTAGAATATATTAGAAGAGACCAGACAACAGAGCAAATTGAACTCTTGTTTCTGTGAGTGTCTTATTTGCTGCAGTGACTTGTGAAGTGCACAGCAAAGAAGGCACATAAGAGAAAATAAAAAAGGGAGTTGGATCACTTGTTTATGGACTGGGTGGGAAACAGCTATCTTAACTTTCCACAGACCATAGTGTGTCGTTAGGCCACCAAAATCAGTTTTTCATTCTCATGGGTAACACCTTTGCTTTCAGCAGGCACCTGGACCAGACTGAAGCCCAACAAACTCCATGCCTCGATGGCTATAAAGTGCCTACAGCTCAGTGCACCATGATCATCCTGTTATACAGCAGCCTAAGTGCAGTCCAGCTACAAGTCCCACTGGCTCTTGTGGCACCCGATATCATAGGCTGCCCCTGGGAGAACTCTGTGGCTCACTTCTCCCTGTGATGCTGGCCATGGGATAACCCTGCAAGAGCAGATGGAATATGTGAGCTGCAAGTTTCACTACAGCACACAGCAAAAAATTCAGTGTAGATATACCACAGGGCAAAGACATATAATCAACTGATCTGTAAACTGCTGTGTGCATACAATTACTACTATACTCTGTAGGAGTTATGATGCTCAATGCTTCAAGGTAAGAAACCGGAATCTCACGTAGGGCATTCAGCTTCTGATGTAGGCAAAACTAGCCATATATATTCTGACTTGAATATAGATGCTCCAATTCACTACCTATAAACTCAGGATACTCCTCATTCTTTAATGCAAACAGGTGTTGGGAAATTCCTCAATGTTTTTGAAGCATTTAAAAAGTTACAATGATGGTAACTGTAAGCAATACCGTAACAAGGAGCAAAAACATTGTCTGTGCAGACTATACAACGCACTTGTGCAAAACTACAAAATAAAGCAGGGAATATTTTCTCAGCAGCTAGTGACTGAGGCAGCTGCTATCTACAGAATGTACTCAAAGAGGCACGGCTGCGTAGGAAAACTGTGAAACTACCGATGACCGCCTTGTGAAAGGAGCAGGACGTCAATGAAGGGTATGTCCACTCACACCGTGATGCACCGTATCTGTCTGTGCCCATGGAGAGCTGCACATGCCTGAGCACGGCACAGCTGCAGCCCCATGGAAATCTGCAGTCTATCAACCCCATCATCAGGCTTCATGGACTTAGTTAAGACATACTGCTTCTGCAGCCCCCAGTAACCCACACTGATGTGCTACCATAAGTTTAGGCACCTTCTCTAGCATGCTCTGTGATGCAGTGTAGATGCACCCAGGTACTTTTTGTTCTGTTTTTCCTCACTGTTATGCTGGCAACCATAGGGCTTAACAGGGGTTTAGTATTAAATACTACCGCATGTCAGCTCAGTAGGTCCTGTTTAAAAAAAACTCAAAGACTGAGCATTTTAAATTATGCATTGACTACCTGCATGTAACGAACAAAAAGACAGCCCCTGTATCTGCTTGAAGAACTACACTGGAACTAGTGGTCTATCAATAAAGTTCTTCATTCTTCTTCCATCACTGTGACTTGACATGCTTCCACAACAATACTTTCTCCTGCCTGAGCATTTAAAAGGGGATTTATAGTTTCTGCATTCCTCACCACCATTTTTGGTACAACTCCAACTTCTACCTTACCGTATAAAAGGGAATATCATTTCACTTCAGTTAGCCTTCTTTCTCTGACATTTTTAACGTGCCATAGGACAGCGGGTGCCGATCTCTTTAACAAAATCTCAACATAATTCAAGCAGATTGAAATTACAAATGGAAAATCTGTTTTTTAAGTTCAAAACTTTAGATTCTTTCCTAGGGGCATATTCTATTCTTGGCTACCTGTATCAACTTGATCTTCCTAAATGCTAGTTTATATTTAACAATTGAATTTAGTATCACCTATGTTCTTTCAAGCTTATAATTGCAGAAAGCAATTAACCATTCCTTCACTAATAGGACTCACATGGTCTAAATTCAGTAAAATTCCTCCGTGTTCCTTAAGTAGGTTGTCACATTTTCTGTAGAAATCATTCAACTGAAAACTAGCAGCGATATATGTAAATGCTACTGTGGGCATGACTAATCCACAGTCCGCAGATCTGTTCAGAATAATGAAGCCCAAAACTTTTATCTTGTCACTTTCTTCCCAATGGCACCTTATGCAAAGATGAAAAATGAGATGAAGGATAGATTAAATTGTTCTGGCAAACCTGCTCCCAGATTTTCTCTTTTATGAGGGCTGCGCAAAACCTTCCTCCTCCTATCTGAATGTGTGCTAAAATGCAGACATCTATCATATGACACGCAGAGGCGTGAGTCCTGTGCGTCAGACCGTAACAGCTGAGAACACCCATCTCTGCAGGCGCGTGATGAGGATGCAGTCAACCCGTTCGTCAACCATCAGCCATCGTTCAGATGGGCAGGAAGGGCTGCACTTTGGTTACACGACAGGGAAAACCATGTAATGTGACCCATGCATGACACAGTGTGCATGCGTGTGTCCAGTATCCGATGCGGTGACACCATCCTGCTCATCACTGACAGCTGTCCAACGGCTAGGAGATCCAACAGGTGACCCGGCACTGAAGACACCGCGACATCATCATTATAAATAATGGTGCTATAAAGTACTCACTGCAACCAACTTGTTTGTGGAATATTTCACCATGTCTCTGTGTGTGTGTGCATCTACGTAGTAGTTTAGTAAAAACAGCCAGCTTGAGGGGCTTAGAAATTAATCAGTGTGTTCCCATTAAAAAAATTTATTATTTCTGAAAATTCTAACACAACTGGAACAGTTTCAGGAGCTTCCTTTTGAGCATTTTCTGCCTACCGAGGTTAATATAAAATATTTCTAATCTGCAGAAATTTTTGCTGGAAAGCATTTAAATAATTGCCAGGCCTGAGCAGAAATGAGTTAAATGACTTGCTGCACCAATTCAAATAAATTACTGTTAGACACTTACAATTCCATTATCGCAGCTTTTGGACATATGAAACAACTACAAACTACCAGAATTTTACATCTCCTCCTTTCTTTTCAAACCATTGTAAGGTTTTGTAAGGTTAAAATTTGGAGAGTCAAATAAAACGAGTTTTGAATCTTAGAGAAACTTGGGTGCTGTAGGAGTACCTGGAGGAAAAAAAAAGCCACTAAACACAGCCCTGACTTTGTTAGAAACTACCACAGTACAACAGTGATTTGCCTTCCATAGCAAAATATCTTGAATTTGAGTACTTGCTAAATGAATTAAACACATCCTTTTTAAAAGGCATACAACACTGCTTCCTTGTTTCTCAGCCTTTTATCTTCAGTCAGCCAAATACCTAAAAGTGGCAGTTCTTAGGAGTGCATGGAAAGGCAAAAAATGTTTCCCAGTTTCAACTATCACAAATTAAAAATAAATAAATAAAAGTTTCAAAAAGTCAAAACCAGAAGGTTGCGCATTGCAAGAGATCTCCTCTAGTGCCATGCGAGATTTTCTTTCTCTCTTTCTCTCCTTTCCTCCTCCCTGCCCCTCTCAGGTTGATGATGACTGACCCAGGAAGTGTATGATATCAGCGTCAATTTATTTATGTAGTTCTGTCTTTTCTCTAGAGAGGTCCTCGCTGACATCCATGGAGAAGGAGCCAGAAAGTTTTTACTTTCTCTGCTCCCTTCTGTTTTGTTTTCGTTTGTTTTTCTTCTTCTCCTCCTCCTCCATGATAGTGGTATCTGCTTGATAACAAATTTACTTTAACTATACCTGGCACAGTTTCTCCCAGTAGGTTCAGCATTGATGCACCCAGCCTGTTGACTATATTTAAGTTATTTTGGTTTAGGGCTTTGTGGAGAAGGTGGTATAAATAAATCAATAAAGCTACTTCTCCTTCCAGCTTGGTTGAGAGAACAATACTTAAAATATTATTTATTTCCTTTCCACAGGGCTAAAATGGTATTTTGAAGTTAGCCATTTTTCAGGGGAGAGCAACCAGGAGGTTCTCTGTTGTTGATGCTCCACAGATGCCCTTGCGCCTATCTACCAGTTCTCCTTAGCTTACGAAGGCTAACTCATAGCAGCCTCGTTTAGGTTCTCTTCAGTCTTTCAGAAGCTAAAGCAGGTATGTAACTGAAGTAGCTTTATAGGCTTATCTATTTCTTAATTAAAATGATATTATACATTTGTATAATAATACTAGTAAATGGGAATAAATGGCCTTAGTAAACAGTATTATTAAATATCAATTTAAGCTTTGTCTGTAGCAAATCCATGCTGGTTTTGTTGCATTATTCTAAACTCTTGCCAATATTTAATGAGATAATTTATCTGTTTATCTATCCATCAAGATGCTGAAACTCACAAACCCAGTGCCTCTGCTAACATACAGAACCACATTAGCTTTCCAACCCTAAGTATCTCATACTTGGACGGGTGGATGAAAACTAACCTAATCCATAGAAAGTATATGTCTGTATTCAGAAATTGCACCTCTTGGCTACCTCTGCCTGTTCAGAAATTTCCACATTGTTTTTCACCTCATGAACATATAGCTTTCTCTTCCACTTCATGATGCCTCTGCTAACTCCATGTGCCCCTTTCTTCCCATCCAAGTCTCTTGACCACCTCAACAT
Organism: Anseranas semipalmata; assembly: GCA_013399115.1. Lineage (NCBI taxonomy): Eukaryota > Metazoa > Chordata > Aves > Anseriformes > Anseranatidae > Anseranas > Anseranas semipalmata. Next base: position 461,296 of record VXAA01004439.1, on the reverse strand, counting down.
TTTTTTCTCCTTTCTCTTCAACTCAGTTCCACCAGATTTTAAAAGAAAAATTATCTAACTTGCAGCTGTCTCATTGTTCATTCTAGCTATAGAACGTATTGTTAACCTCCTCTCCTTGCATAACTCATCTATTTAAGACTGTGATATCTATTATTCTTTGTGCATAATCTAGAACAATGGAGTGCCTTATTAACCAGCCTGTAAGTAGCGAGATTTTCAGCACTATGGTATCCATATATGTGTAGAATGTATATCCATTTATGTATAGAAGACACATTGTATATATGCAAACACATATGCAAAACACACAGAAGAGACATACTAAATTATGTAGCTCAAATTTTGAGAACTGAAATTCAAGAACAGTTAATTGATCCTAGCTTACTTATTCCTTTATCCTCCCCCTACCAATGACAGTACATCAATACACTCACAGCATGTTAACAGGAACAGCTGTTAAATAATGAATGCCTTACTATATTGTTTTCAGCAGGTGCTTCAGCAATTAATCTCTGGCTGCTTAATTTCTGACTGTTAGGAAAAAATAACTATATCTTTTGCCACCAAGTAAAATACTAGGGATTACCCAAAGAGTAACAGAAACATCAAAATCAAGACATCCACTGCAGAGAATTATTATTCTTGGTGAAGAAATCTATGTCATCTGGCTTTTCTCCCTGCTTATCATTGCAAGAGCTCAAAAAGCAGCTTTTAGCAGAGCGTCTAGGAGTCTTTGCTGTGAGTATCACTGGATGTTTATCCTCACCCGGTGTCAGTGTGCCTACCACCAGTAGCAGCAGCTCAACTCTTTCCCCATCCTTGTTTAAACGCAGCCACTGTTGCCACTGTTCTGGAGGTAGTTATTTGGGAGCCACAGCGTTGGTCAGTTGGAGGTCCAACGAAAATCAACACACCAAGAAATCCTGTATTTCTACTTTCATTTAATCAATGCACCCTCATGCAGCACAACTCCTAGATCTGTGCAGAGGAAGGAGAAACAGCCTATGGGCAGAGGTATTACAAAAGCAGGGACCCTGAAAATCACTCTAAGAATCAGTCTGCAGTATCACTAGATCAGACGAAATGCAACACCACGTGCTACAGCTAACTCTCTAAATACTCGCCATTAATTTGGAGAAACGTTCATCAGAAGCAAATCTTCAAAAACAATCCAGAATCAACAAGCTTGCACATTTCAAAATTTAAAATAGCTCCTAGCTAAATAGCCTAAAATTAAGAGAAACATGTATTTGAGGAAAAACCCTACTTTGCATTTGGTCAGCCTCTCATTTCCTAAGTATGAGAATCAACTTAGATTACAGAATGTTATTGACCTACAAAGCATTAAAACACAGCTACTACCTGGGTTTTCTATTTGCAAAGTGATCTTGACTATCTTAATGTATCCAAACAGTCATCCAATTAAAAAAGGTAACTATCTAAAAATATGGGTATGACTGAAAACATTCCTGTAAAATATTTGTGTTATCAGCATAATTTGTTTCACATTTTCTATTTTACCAGTCGTGCTTCTTAAATATACTGTACCTCTCTGGTAGCCAATTAATATTTAAGATGAAAAGTAAGAACTATCACTTTCCATGGGCTTTCTTGTATGAAAAATAATTATTTTGACAATTAAAGCTGACAGAAACTTAATAAAATAGTACATATAGTAGACTGCAGTATTACCTTGTTGCAGCTTGAAGTCAACTCACGATTTACATCTGGACTGTATAATACAATTTGACCTATTATTCTTAATAAGATAACTCTACTTTTATCTCTCCACAAAATAGACCAATACGCATTAAATACTAATTGCCAGTAGAAGTTATTTATATATTTTCCCAATAAGCGTGCAAAAAATTCAGGCTTCTCACACGTTTTTAGTTTCCTTTTGAAGGAACATTAAAAATAACTAATTTTTATTTCCTGAGCACGTATTAGCTTTTCAAACAAACTCTCCTACTGAAATGCAAAAGCTTATCACACATCTGTTACAAAGACCGCATTCATTAAAGTCAGCTATCAATCAGTCACAGTAAGACCATGCTTAAAACATGCAATGTAATTTGCATAAAGCCCTGCTCACTGTTACTGAGTGCTAGTTACCAATCATTCCTTTTGTTTCATGCTACGGTACCTTATGAAGTATTACCAATACTTAAAACTGTTAGCATGAGAATATTTGGCATTAATTGCTCTCTCTTACCGTGTGCTACATACACTATGCACCAATCCTGCAAATGTAAACCTCCATTTTCCTATACAGTTCCATAGTTATCCTTAGAAACTCAGTATTTTTATATTGACAAGGAAGGAACTATCTGGCTGACACTGCAAGAAGAAAAGTTAGAAGTCTGGCTAGACTTTCTGGATTGCGGAATACAACGTTTATTACATTTACTCAGCAACATGCAGTTGAAAACAGAAAGGGTTTTACAGTTAGATTTTAACTTAGCATACCGAGTTGAACAGGAACAGATCACATCTCCTGGTCTGCTGACTCTTACAAGTCTGTCATCAGTCTCATGACATTGAGTGGTGGCTTGTACACCCCACTTTGAGATTTACAGCATTTCACAAATGAACAAGTAAGAGTTAGGTTCCAGACCTCACGCTTCAGGGAACAAGCTCAAAAATATGAAACCTCACGGCTATGATGCAGGGGGACAATAAGGAGAGACCAAGAACATTAATTTTTAATGATACATAATTTGGAAGGACTTGTTACATGTTCTAACATCTACTAGGTGAAGGTAAATGGTCCTCCAAGCTGGCGCTGACCAAATTAATCTGCAGAACACATAAAATGACACCGAGCTAGGCAGGCATACTCTTATAGCACAAGACAACACTACCATGGCAATACTGCTTTCAGGACCCAGTCTGCTAGCTCTCCAGAGTACAGCAATGCACCATGTATACAAACCAGTTCAGTTTTGAAAACACAGAGAGGCTTCTAGCACAGCTGTACATTTTCTCATGCACAGATGACCACTAAATTGCTGTTTCAGGCTGTCTATGAAGTAAGCTAGATGACACTATCAGATTATGTTCAGTTCATGCTTTCAAAGTTCAGTCCTGTTAGGAAGAAAATTATTTTCTTTGAAGGAAAAAAGAAAAACATAGAATTTCCACACCAAGAAGCAGGCTTCAAGCAAATTCTATGATCTGAAACCTTGGCTACATTTTTCAGTAAACCAGATAACGAATTTGAGACAAATCAAAGTCAGTCATCTTTGAAGAAATCTGATTAATGTCATATTGTATTTTACTTGGCAATTACAGTCAGCATTATGTTTCAATTATTATGTAGACCAATGAAACATGCAACTTTTCCAACTTACCTGATGCCCGTCTTGTGAATCGATTTATCACTGGAGCTGAAAGAAAACATGACATTTCAATTAGACTTTTTTGCAATAGTCTAATGCACTTCACACATAACAATGTTATACTTTATTCAAAGTGTGACAACTAACAAATAACTGTTAATTACTTTTTTGTCTTTATAGAAACCCATGTTAACTTCATATACACTTAAACCTTTGAGCAGGTTTGCAAGAGATATGGTAGCAAGTAACCAATAAACTTTCAAGACCATTTTCAGCTTCCTAAAAGTTACTGTATACAAGCATTTACTGTTGTTCAGGACTGGCTGTGAAGTATTTAGACCTCTATTTCCATTATTTATTGAGAGCACAGAAATTGGCGCCTTGCAAACGATAATGCAGGCATGGGTTAAAAAGATGTAAAAAACAACTTTATTTCTACACAATATACCTATAGGAAATCTGGCAACAACGATACTCCTACACATTAAAAAAAATAATTTGCACATCTATCTGAAAGGTGAACTTCTGCTTTGAGTAAATGTTAAAACTCTTTGGGAAGTCAACAACAAGGCCAGCCCTAACCGCCCCCACCAGCCACTTCCTCCTCCAACCCCTCAGGAAAAAAAAAAAAAAAAAAAAGTTTTACAATGAAAATTATTGTTTTATAGCGCCATCTTGGAACATCTCCAAATACATGCTGCAAACATTTGGAATCAGACTCCTATCTCATTTCCAACTGGGAGAGATCACAAAATACATCTTAGAGCACACAGTTCTGAGTTTTGCCCCTTTCTTCAAGGACTACCAGAGATAAAATAGATAAATGAAGTTTTATATTTTTTGCCTTCCAAATATAACCTTCAGTCTGCTTATTATTAGTATAAAACACTGGTCTTGAATTCTACTTTCATGTGATAAAGAGAGCTGGAATAAAGACAAGAAAAAAATCTGAATGACCTAATTTCAAACATGGGCAACAGCTACATTAAAAATGTATGCTCTTACACTGCTTATTAATATTCAACTTTAAAAATTACTCTTAATGTTTACATGGAATTGAAAAATACTGAACTTTTTTATTTCATCTCTATTCATTTTACATGGGAGTTATACAGCCTTTTTTGAACGTCTAAACCAAGATAAAGGAAAAAAAATGCTGAGAAAACAGGAGAGACAGTAACAGCTTGAGATGCAAACTGACTTTTTATTCCTCTGGGCAGGAGAAACCAGAGCAAAGATACAAATTCTGAGCCACAGCCGCAGATGGTTTGTGCAAGCGCATACAGCAGTGACAGGTCCAAATGGCAAGAAATACACTGGGAAACCTAACTGCAGTGGTTCAAAATGCTGTTCAGGAGCAAGGAAACCTCTTGTGATGAAGCTATCACAAACCCCAAACACGTATGTAAGTATACAAGACATTAACATAACCAGCAAGGTTGTATCTAACCTCAATTTCTAATTCCCCCCCACATTTTTTTAAATAAAAAAGCAGGATATTTAGACATCTTTCATTGAAGCAAACACCAGATTTTTATGCAACTACTGTTTTGTAACAGAGGGAGCGATCAGGCCCAGTCAGCATGGGTTTAGGAAAGGCAGGTCCTGCTTGACAAACCTGATCTCCTTCTACGACAAAGTGACGCGCTTAGTGGACGAGGGAAAGGCTGTGGATGTGGTCTCCCTAGACTTCAGTAAGGCTTTTGACACCGTTTCCCACAGCATTCTCCTGAAGAAACTGGCTGCTCATGGCTTGGACTGGCGTACGCTTCGTTGGGTTAGAAACTGGCTGGGTGGCCGGGCCCAAAGAGTCGTGGTGAATGGAGTTAAACCCAGTTGGAGGCCGGTCACAAGTGGTGTCCCCCAGGGCTCAATATTAGGGCCAGTTCTCTTCAATATCTTTATCAATGA
>VXAA01004439.1:442019-453676 GCA_013399115.1 Anseranas semipalmata | reverse complement strand
CATAAACAAAAATGAAAAAAAGCAAAAAAAAAAAAAAAAAAGTGCCAGGGATCTATTTCCTGACACAGCTTTGACTAAATTATCGTTTGAAATTGCCTAAGTTATCAGTCCTTATGTGACACACTGCAGTGGTTTTGCTGTTAGTGCTACATAATGACAGAATTGCACCAGCTAAGATGTTAGCTACTGGTAACTGAAATTCACGTTTGCCAATCCTTGTTCAGATGGCTGTACGAAAATTACAGTTTTTAAAGTGTTTTGGCAATACAAATCAAGTAAATAAACAGAAATAATTGATAAATGATCAAAAGAGGCTAAAGAGTTTTAATAGATTTACTTCGAATATAGACTATAAAAACTTCAACTTACATCAAGCATGCACTAAAAATATTTCCATCACTCAACAACTGTCTAACCATCACTCTTTCCCCACTGTGTATTCTACCATTCATATTATTCTTTAAGAGCATTAAGCATTCATCACAGCAGCCCCACGAGACAGACAATAAAAGAAGCTTAATTTTGCAAGCAGGGGAGATAGAAACGGGGGTCAATGGGGTTGTTCACAGAGCACCAAGACTAAGACATCCATGCTAAGAGGAGCCCCTAGCTGGGCATCCTTTGTGCAGTTATCTTGTCGTGACAGTGCTGAGCCGTCATTTTCTGCAGACTCCCAATTTAAGTGCTCAAAGTCGAGTTTGCTTCAGAAACTGACAGAGATTCTTGTGCCACGAACGTCACCTGGAATAAGAAGCTGAACACATCGCAGGCATCAGACACGCAGCCTTCCTGAGAAGCCAGGGACTGTCAGCCTGGGATTTGACAAGAGGTTACGCTCACCAGTGGCTGCTAGGAACGTGTTCACGCTCTGACAACCAGACCCGCACGCCGTGCCTTAGCACCCAGCTGCGCCCAAGCCCGGCTGAGCGCACCCGGCTCCCTGCAGCCTGCTCCGGCGGCCGGAGGCCATCGGGAGCCTCCCCAGGCCCTGGTTGTGCAGTGCTGGCCAGGGCTCTTTTACAGCAAACCAGACAAAGCAAAAGCGACCGCTCTGGTGATGGGGACTGACAGGAGATTAGCAGTTAACCTTTGGTATTAGTAAAAATCTGAACACTTTCCACCAGCCCTGCTTTCAATTAGCCTCTGTGATATCTTCACAGGGAAAAGGATAAGCTCCCTTAAAAAAAAAAAGAAAGAAAAAAAGACAATTAAATTCAGCCAATACATTTCTAAAGCCCTCGAATTTGGCACCAAAAAGCCAGCTACATTTACAAAACAGGAATACTGCTAATATATCTTAAGGGGTAGATACAAACAGAAGTATCTGCACCATAACTTGTCATCCATGCATGAGAGGCACGGGTGCCCTGAGTGAGGTTATGAAACAAAAATCACAACCAAACTATACATTTTTTCTATCCTGTTGAAGGCAAAACACTTAAAACTCACAGATGTCACTGAGGTCAGTGGGTCAAACATAGCCCAAATTTCAACAAGAGTTTGAGAACCTGCTCTCAACACATCACATGATTTTGTACAGTCCAACTCTAGTGATTTCAAAAGAGTTATCCCTGTTTTACTTATGGTTTGTCACATATCCCCAAATCCCAGGCCAAGTTTCAATTGATGAGCCTCACACACACTACAGGCTCCACCTTTTCAGTTCCAAGATCAACCATTTCTCAGATGCCAAGCAACTGTCAGAAATACTTTGAATTATGCCTATTGTAATCACATTCCTATATTATGCAAGTTAACATTAGCTTGTCTTCTTCCATAAACATTTTACTAATAAGAATGAACAAAACTAATCAGAACAAGAGAAAAATCAAATATATGTGTAGACTGCATACCTTTCTAAAATACATGCTTTAGTGAGACTTAGGTTTTTACACCCCGAATGGATGAAATGCAGTTAACTCTCTATCACCCAGAACAATGATAGACTGGGACACCATGGATAACAATAACAGAAATAATTTGGAGCTGTTCTTCTTTCCCTCCATCACTTAATGTCAGGATATTCCAGTCAGAGTGATTATTTCAGAGCACTTCCAGGCCGAGATGGCCATACGTTAACACAATCATGTTAATGTACATGCACATTAATAAGACCTCACAAAATCTCAAGGCAGGCAGGACACGCACTGCCTCTGCCACCACCTTGGGTGCTCTTGCCCATGGAGTCCCCCGCAGCCAGCCTCAGCACGGGCAAGTCTGCCTCTTCCAGTGCTGCTGTAGGTTCAACACGGCTGGTGCTGAACCCAGGGTAATTCAACAGGCTTCCCAAATCCAACTCCAGGCAGACCCAGACAGGTGTCTCTGTACATTGAGTACTGCAAGCACATCACGGAGGTACCTGCGCCGTCCCCATGCAGCTACAGGGCAGCGCAGCTTTTTACTCCAGCTCTATGCCGCGTGACAGCAGCTGCTCCTGGAGCTGGCTCTGAAAGCTGTGCTCGAGCAGCGCCACCAGCACGAATAGCAATGGCACAGATAATCCACAACCACAAGGGCATGGACAATCCACAACGGATCACTTACCAGTGGATAAGTAAGAGCTGAGTGTATCAGAGGTCAAGGTACATGGTCATTTCTTGCTTAGAATCTCCAAAAGCCCATGAAAATTTTACCAGAATACGGATTTAGGAAGATGATAAAAATCAAGCTGTTAACATTAAATTAAATTGCAGAAAATAGGTAATAAAACTGTATAACATAGATCTCTATATTCGCTAAGAAATTTGTTAGAGTTGGAGTAACTTCAGAAATTGTTTGCTTTACTCTGAAGAGCTATTCTTCCTTCTTGCTTCAGACTCCGGCTGGTACACTCAGTGACAGTTTGGAGAAGTGACTCTGACAAAGGAGGGAGTTGTTAGGTCTTCGGAGAGCAGTTCTCATCTTTTCATCTGTGAAAGACCATGACTGTGACAGGAACGAGGAGAGGGGATGAGCCCAGGGAACACGCAAGTTTTATTCAGAAGACAAACAGCCCTCGCAGTACAGTAGTTAGATACGGCATAGCTTTCTAAAGAAGAGTAACTTAACAGCAATAGTAATATTTAATGATGAAATACATAAGATATATTTTATTATTTTCCTCACCAAGTAAGTCCATCTAAAAAGTTTATTATTTTTTTAATTAGAAACAAAATTCAAGACCATCACGTCACCTGGGTCTTTACATGAGGTGAAAAGGTAAACCCCAGCCACACAGGTGCACAGTGTAAGTAGCCCTCGGCCAAAGGACCTGAAAGTCCAGGCAATAGCACTGCCACCAAACTTCCTAACAACCAAACCTCAACATCTAAGGAGAATCGCAAGTCCACTCCAAAACATTGATTTTCCCTCGGGAGGAAAATCCACAGCTCCTCAAAGGGTAAGATGTGCACACGGAGGGGTCTGGCTCCACACGAAGAAGGGTGCTTTGCTGGAAGGCATCGCAAGTACTTGCTCTTCAGGAAAGTGTGCTCCCTAAGGAGCCGGGGCTGCTACGTACCGAAGGAGGCAGAGTCCGTGCATATACAGGCATTCGTGTATGCAGGCAGAAGGCAAGCTGTAAGACAAGAAGTATTAAATGCATGCTTTCAGGGAGTCCTGTAGACAGAGAAGCCAAGACGAGGATGAAATGGTGCCATGGTATTAGTATTTACGTGCTACTGGAAGAAAAATTGAGAGAAAATAATCTTGGCTGTTGCAAGAAAAGTAGATGTTGACAGTAGAAAATAGCTACATCAGATGGGATGCCCCAAGATAATTGCTTGGTTTTTGTTTTTTTTTAATGACATCTACATATTTGAAAACCATCTGCACCACAACATAATATGGACACAATTATTCCTCTCTGAAGATATCAACACATCTGTAAAAAAGTATATATATACACACACAGAACCAGAATATCATGTCATCCCCATTTTTATAATATGCAACAACCTTACAAGAGGTTGTAGTCCTAAAATGCAGTTACTTAAAACTGCATTTTGAAATTTTTATTGGCTCTACAGATGACTTAACCTCTTGCCATTTTTCAGTCTGGAAAATGAATTCTTTTTCACTGTAGAAGGCATGAACAGCATGGAAGAAAGCTGCTCTTCTTTACATGCTTCAGTCCACATACATGTGTCTCTCAGGCAATACACGTGAGTTGCTCCTTCAAACCAAAACCAAACAGCAAACTCTCCTACCTCACCTCTCCCTGGTCACTACACAGCACCAAGCCACAGATTACTCATTTAAAACCCAGAAGCCTGACTCGAGGACTCATATCAAAAAAACTCAGTAGAATTTTTGAAAAATTGATTAATTCATGATTAAGGTATCACCGCACAAGAACATGAAATTAAATGTGTAGATAAATACATCAGTTTTTGCATTGCTGAACATGAAAACTCATTCTGTATATCTATTTAAATGCATCACTGTGGTTATCAGGAACGCAGGGACCATTTAAAATGTTGCTGAACACATTTAATAAACAGAGACTAATATATTGTTTTAGTGTTTTTACATTATCCCCAGGTTATAATTAGTGTTGATTTTAAATATATTTGTTTTTAAAATGCTATTACTGAGCAGCACACTCTCACGGCCATGTTTTGACATGTACATACAGCCAGTCGCTACACCGCAAGCTGGCTAGTTATTTAACCTGTCATAACACAAACCTTGAGTGAGAGGCACAGAAATCTTTCCCACTTTATCAGTGAAGAGATTTCATCTATTATGAATAATTGATGCTGTATGTAATTACTAACACTGAAAATAAAAAGATGAAATGCCTGTCTGATGTGTTAGACCAACAACCCAATGTTGTGAAACGGGCTGTCACAGCCCACTAATGGGGATGAAATGCTGCATGGAAAGTGTAGTTACTCTTCCCACCCAAGCACCTCTTTCCAGATTTGGACTTTTTTTTTTTTTTTTTAAATAAAAAGGATTCTTGCAGATTAATGTCCTATGCTAGGACATAAAGTCTAAGTGAATATGTTGCTGTATCGAATTCTTCTTATCTGAAATATGCATTCTATTACATAGAGCTGCATGCCACACACAGCATGTCTTCCCTTACAAATTCATCCTCATTATTGCTTGTGACCAGTACACTTAGTCATTACCACATTAAAACTAATCAGCCATCTAGATAGGAAAGAACAAATGAATAAATAAACAAATAAATCATTCACAGCAGGATTTCTAATCCTTAGTTATGCCAAAGGCTGTAACAAGTTAATTTGGGCCAGAAATTACCTAGACTCAGGCTGAAAACTTGAACCTGTGCGGAAGCTCTGGCTTGGAGTACTTGCTGTCCTCAGTCCCAGGTTACCCAGTACATATGACAAAAACGAATGGTGTGTATGTGAGAAGATTTCTGCCCACCAGAGACGACATATTTAGAAATAATATTAAAAGTATGAAACTGAACCTAAAAATACCAATGGCATAAATGTACGAGGGAGGTCAGTCTTCCTATAGAGCCTAAACCCAAGACATGAAGCGCTGCTTTAGCTTGAACACCATCTATAGACCCTTTTTTTCTTTCATCCTCTGCTTTTGTACAATTTGCCAAACTCCCTAATTCTGCCCAACAGACTCTGCTAGACTTTTTTTTTAAATACATTATCACCATACCCCACACAACTTGTGGCAACACCCCCCTTTGCTGCCTAAGCAATTTATCATAATCTTCAAGGAATATTCTGCTATAGCCTTAGCATAGTTTACAATTGCCACTAAAGCCCATCTGATATAAAACGTCAGTAATGCTTTTATCTTCTTACCATCTGTAAATGGCTTCTTTCCACTCGAAATTTCATAAGCTATTTTAAGAATATTATGGTTATTTGCTTTCTAACACTGTAGTGTAGGCGTTTAGATCCAATTTCATGTTCTTTTCTGCTTTCTAATTTTGCTGCCTGAAGCATATTTACTAATGCATGCAAGTTTCCAATCAGAACGGGGGAAAAACTGGTCATTCTGCCAAAGCTCTACCAGCAATTCCCAGAACAGTTGGATGGTGCTGCTCCTCTGTAAAGCTAGCAAATTGACATTTATATGTCATCAGGCTTCAGGACCAACATCTCATGAGACAAAGAATAACTTGCACCTGTCTTTGAATCAATACTTCTGTCAAACCACATACTAAACAGCCCAAGATTTTATTTTTTTTTTTTATTTTATTTTTTTACAGAAGTGACCTGTTCTCCTGAATTCTTGAGTATTTAACAGCTTCCCTTAACTATTCTACAACTGTGCTTTAGGCCCTCACTTTTACAAAATTTCGGCCCACTTTTTTTTTTTTTTTTTTTTTAAATCTCTCGACAATACCTGCAAGTTATATTTATTACAAAGGAAGAAAGTTGCAACCTCGTTGATGGTAGTGGGTTGGAGAAGATGTCATGGCTGTCAGTTTTCTTCTCCGAGGGAGTACACCTTTGTGTGGAGTTTATAATTATCTCATCTCTTTTATATAGTTTAACGACTCTGAACATAACTGATTTCTCTCCATATACATTTATACTATCTGTGTTTAATCCAAAATCTCAAACTTTTTAAGACTCAGGCTTTCCTACTATTATTCATGTTTCTGTCACTTTGCCACTAGGTTATTACAACAAATCCTACATGGGCAAACACCAGTAAAACTTTCTGAAGTTTTAAACGAAGTCACTGCCTGCTTGCTAGGACTAGCATAGCAGAAAACTGCACTACAAAGTACCTTGATGAAAAAGTACATGAGTACATATGATCTGCAACCTGCATTACCTGCTTATTCATTTCCTGGTGAAATTTAAGATTGTGGATTTCGTGTGCATTTTAAAGTTTGCTTATTTAAGAATACTACATACTTAAAGGGAGTTTCTCTTGCATTCATGATATTCATTCGCAGCTGGTCAGAACTAAAACAGACAATTTTGTTAGTTTTCAGAGCATGAGGCTGAGCACTTTTTCTCCCCCTTTTTTTTGAGAGAGAGAGATGTAGCTCGGAGAGCACAGTTACTCTTTAAAAGGGGAAAAAAAAAAAAAAGCCCAAACCCCAAGTGTTATTGCCTGAATATTTTTAATGAGAAGAATGGTACTGAGACTGTTTCAGAAGATACATCTATACACACATATACATCTTTTGTAAGTATCTCCCTCCCTCAGCATCTAGATAGAAAAGTCATGAACAAAAAAGACAAGCACTTGAGTCACTCTGTCCTCACTCCTACCACGTAAATGCCAGCTCCTCAGAAGTTTGCCGTTGATAACGATGGTGGGATGGTGCCTCCTCACATCAGCACGCTGATGAAGCACCCACCCGCAGGCAGAGCACATCGCCCGTTTCCTGTTCAGACATCTCACTGGTTTTACAGCCTCCAAACAACGTGCTTCCCATCACCAGACAAACCGTCCCTTGTCTGGCAGCCAGCAAACAGATCTAGTGAAACAAGGGCAACGTGAAGAAGCCCCAGTGCCCTCCCACCAGCTAGGAACACATCCTCTGGAGTAACTTAACATGGTGGGTAATGCCTTCCCCAGGCTCCAGCCCCACAGATCAGAGGGTGGTTTCTGAGACTGGGTTTGTTGGTGGTGTTTTCTGTTTCTAGTAAATCCTTGAACTCCTAGTGTGCAGACCTGGATAACACCACTCTTGAACTGCATCACTGGCCATCATTTTCCCCTGAACCGAGTGGGTAAAGAATAGAGGAAACCAGGGATGACCGCTTTCCAGGTGACCAGGACAGCACTCGTCCTTGTATCCATTGGCTCATGCCAGCGAGCTACTGATCAGTTAAAGGGCAAATGCAACATGGATCTCATCCACCTGTGCCTTGGTTATGGAGCCTTTGAAACTCATTTCTCTAGAGAATGAAGAGGTCAAAGAGATCCCACAGTATGAACAGACCTTATGGACAGGCTAAAAGGATACGTCTTTTCTGTCCCAAACCAACAGGCTTGTGCAAGAGAGGAGAGATGCGCCCGAAGGAAGCTTCAGATACCAGTTTACTTCAGCACTTTCTAGTGTGTGTGTGTGAAACAGGGACCACTGGTAGCAGCTGAACAACGCCTGCCAGCAGTGGGATGTTCAAAGATCTATCCACCACCATTTGCTTTCTTCTTATACTGCAGTACCAGTAAAAGCATTCCATGAGATGCCTTAAAACTTTAAATCTCATTATGTCTTAAGGCTGCATTACTTTGGCATCACATTCAGAAATTTCTAGTAATGGCCAGTAATGGATTTTTCAGCACTACTCCATTTTGCTCAGTAGTTTGGGCAGCATTTGAAAAGTTGCATCTGCTGTAAGTAAACTTCAGCATCACAGTCACTTTCACTCCCATTTCATTCTGCTCCTGGCTAGCAAAGCTTGAGAACGTTGTCCTGACTTCCTTCTGTAACAATCTGTGAGATTCCTGCGAGGGGCCAACTTTCCATGACTCTTGATAACAACACCCTCCAACCAGCCATGGGCTGATTAGTCATCAGGCAATGAAATAGCTCTTGGCATAACATAATGGTCTACCACCAGAGGGCTTTTCAAAAAATAACCTACTGTGCTCCCAGTTTGGAATCCCTAGCAAAATTACAATTGATAATGACACCATTGCCCGAAATACTTCAAAAACCAATTGAAACAAATGTATGCGATCATAAGCCAAAGATCCCGTCCCTCCAGACCCATCCAAAAAGTCAACACACACTTCATGTTGTCTATTTACAGCTACCTACTTGGGCTGAGATTCAGATACTAAACAGGGAAATACACAGAAACAGAATAAAGGCAGACCAAGAGATGCAGCTGATGATCTGGAGCCTTGCTCTGACACAGATCATTAAAGAGTAAAATGACTCCGCTTTGGGGACGTGACAGAAACTCTGTGTCTGGTGAAGTGCTACTTGTCCTGTCTAGTGGCCTCCCCCGGCCTTTGAAGCAATTTTTACAGTACATAAACAGAAAAGGTCAAGACTCTGCAATCGAAAGGGAAAGACAAAAACTAAGGGATGAGTTTGCTTGACTGGTTACATGTCAGACTAGCAACCTACACTTCCGAAAAAATGCCCTGTCCCCCAGGCCATGCTATCCAGGGCAAGCACTGAAAGCTCTTCTCTTGCATCCAAGCAAGCATGCTAAAAAGCAGGTAAGAAGCCTGACTCCAACCTAGCGATCTGAGTATTCAAGTGCCCACAAAGAAGAAAGACTAGACTTTCTGTTTCAACTTACTGGAATGTTTTACATTACACAGAAAAAAAAAAAATCATCTTCTGTAAATTACTTGTAACTTTCTATTATTTCTCCTTGTTTTCTCAACTTTTTCTTTTTTTTTTACATGTGGACTGCTTCAGAAAGTTTCTGAAATTAAAGGATATTCAACTTCATAAACTTAAGTTAAAAGTAATGTTTTCCTATGTTCCCAGTATCCACACTGGGTTACTCGAAGTGAACATGAGGAACACTATTGCTACTTTTCCTTTTTTTAATGATTTTGGAAGGAAAAAACAATTAAATTTTACTTGTTGTTCTATTAGTGGATATTAAAAAAAAAAATTCAAAACAAGGACAACTCTAAAAAAAAAATAGACACAAGACAAATTTATTCACCCTTCATAAGCTAGGTCTAAATCTGACCTTAATGTTAAGAGTGACCAGAAGAACTTACTGTTTAATGTAGGATTCCATAACGGTTATATGGCAGGAGTTCATATTAATAACCACAAATCGTCTCTTGTATAAACAACTTGGTAAATAACAGAATGAATTAGGAATATCCAGCAACCCAATCTCTTCAGCACGCGTTTGCGCCGCGTGAGGTTATGCTCGTGAGGTTATGTGGCGGTCTGCTCCAGCCGAGGAGAACTGGCTGCTGGGGCAGCAGCTACCCAAGGCCATCTCCAGCATTTCCCAGTCCCACGACGGCACAGCCCTTTGGGGCAGCTGCTGGCTTGGCAAGAATTCTCTTCATTTGGGAATACACTCTCCACAATATTACCTTTTTTAACAACCTTACGGGCACTTTGCTATGATAAAATCTGGAAAATGGCAAGCTGGCCCACATGTAAACTATGCAAGACAATGGTCTTACTAAAGCTCGTCACAGTTTTGATACTGCTTCTATAGGCAACCTTTGCAGCCTAAACATGTGGTGTGGGGGTATTTTTTATACGTGAGTCTTTTAAGAAGTCTTGAGTTTTCAGCTGGACCACTTGGAAGTTGTTTTGGGGAGAAAAAAAGCTAGTGAAAACAGGCTTTAGGAAAGGTAAAGTGAATGAAATAGCAGCTTTTTTATCTGAGGAAGTCTGCCATCTTAACGTTATATACTTTTCAGTTGTTTGCAAGAGTTTTGCTGATTACTCAGGTATTCCTACACATTTCAGTAGAAGAAAAACACATTATTTTCTACATTTGACCAGAAAAAATGATGCACCTGACAGAAAACTTCTTAAATTCTAGCATCAGCCAGGCCCAGGGCTTTAGATATTAGTTTTTTCAAATACTGCAGTGAAGCAATGCTACACAAGCCCCTCACAACCCTCCACGCACATATCAAGGTCCCCAAAAGAAGGGAAGGTAAGTATTCCACTTTTCCGAGTTCCAGCATGTGCTCAGGCATACAGCGCAAGCTACTCAAAGGCACGCAGCAAGTCTGTGACACACATGGAGATTTAGCCCAGTTTGTCTCAACTGCTTTTAATTGCTGGATCATTCTTCTTCCTTAAAGGATGATTGTCAAGGGATGAGATTAGAAGAGACCAAACCTTAGTCCAAATTCCTTTGTCTTGTGGATTTCATCCAGACCCACAGAGTATTTAAATAAAATTCTGTTGCACATTTTTAAACTCTCTCTTAAGACTGGTAGAATACGGGAAAAGTTGCCCTCAGCTACTATATTGTATCATATAAACACATTTTAAAATGAATGTATAACTAACTTGACAGACCATAAGAGCTTTCATCAAGCTTGCCTGTAAAAATAGACATATACGCATTTTCTAAAACATATAGTTTCATAGGCCCTGCAGGTGTTCCTGTATTGCAAACTTAAAATGTCTGGAAGTATTATACGTGAAAGATACCTAATTTTACAGACTTGTCAATAATTCTGATTAACATGTCTCTTCCATTTGTTTCACAGTTACAGAGCCAAATTCTCATTTTTGATATTAAAACAAGAGTTTACTTGGAAATCAAACCATTTCCATAAAATATGTAGTTGACCACTAGAAAACAGCATGGCATATATATTATTTTAAAAATCAAAACTACTGATCACCAAAAATATTTTTTTCAAACTGAAAACTATGATTAAACATGTTTCCTCTCAATGAAGTCATAAAAAAGTGACAGTTTATCTCCACCAGTGATTTCATCTCACAGCCTAACTGGAATTTGCATGACTTTCCAATTACAGACTACAAAACTTCAACTTTCTTTCCATTCCCTGCAGTACAATCAGTTATATGCATTCAGTTCCTCACTACATAAACACTGAAACCGATGTCAAACATAAACTACACTCAGAGAAGTTATCTTTACAAAACATTGCAACTGTAGAATCTATAATACACAACTTGTGTAAGAAAAAGTAGGAGGTTAGTTTTAAAGAGAAAAACTTTACTACCTCAAATGTAATCCATAAAAACTAACACTGAGACTAAAGCTAAATTCATCCCTTCA
>VXAA01004439.1:429047-442012 GCA_013399115.1 Anseranas semipalmata | reverse complement strand
GGGGGGGGGATAATTCTACAGCTCTATAAACTATTTTGTCCTGGAACGCAGAACACAAGTTAAACAATGTCAGTTCCTAGCCAGAAGTAAATATAAAGTAGAGTTTCCGGAATGAATGCGTAAATCTTCTTGGCTCTGCCTTTACATTTTCAAAACAGCGCTTGTGTTTATACTCTGACTTTTTTATCTTTTCCAAATTAAAACAAAACAAAACAAAAAAATCACAAAGAAATAACTTTTACTCAGCAATAACCAGACTCATCTTACCTTCTAAGCGTGGGTTTCAGTAACATGTAAGTGCTATAAGTGTAATAGCAATTGTGTTTCTATTCTTGATAGTTAGGAAGAACGACTGCCCTTCCGCTAAAACTGGCATGCCTATTTTAAATTAGTTTCAGCACAAACCACTTACACACTGGCAACAAGCAAATGTCATTTCATTTTGCAAGCGACAGACCAATAGATAAAATAGAGCAATTAATAAGGGCTACTGCATTATCTGCTGCTATTAATCAGCGTCAGTAATAACTACCTCATTTCAAGAAAACTGCTTCCTGCTTGATTTCTTTAGCCTTTGTTTTCTTTAGCTTTTGTTCAAGGAAAAGCTTATACCATGATATTATCCATCTGCTTGTTCCCATTATCTTCTGAACTAGCGGAACAATTTCAATTAAATTTATCAATGAGGAAAGTCCCAAAGAAAAGAAGTTGTTACAAATCTGTGAGCATTAACAGCTGACACCAAACTACTATTCACCACGAAGGAAAAGTCACAAATTCAGTACTGGTCTGCCTCATTGGGCCTGTCAGCCAGCTCATCAGTACTAGACAACTCCGAATGTCAGTACTGGATGGCTCTGAATCAGGCACGAAGGTGCCGTCCCTGTCTGCACACTGTAATTTACCTTTAGCAATTTGCTTCCTGAATAAACCTGAATGTTGCAAGTGGATGATATATGCTCCATGTCATACACCAGCTGGTTCTTTCCAGCCAAGAAACATTTTCCTTTTTTCCCCCGCATAACTGAACTGAATGCACTCTTTGATTGGCATAACTTTACATGATGATTGATTTAAAGAAACAAGAGTCATGTGCCTGTTTGTATGTTCAGTGCTGTGTAGTCAGATTTGCTAGTTCTTCACAAGCAACTGTGCATCACCTTCAGCAAATAAAACATCAAAATTTCATAAAATATTCCATTTAGGAGGAGTTTGCAATAAACGCTGAAGTCGAGACATGGGATCGTTCCGATTTCTACCACATCTGCACACAATAACTCCTTCCTCAGAAGCAGAGCACCTCTCCGAAAGCACTGAAGAATCCAGGCAGGCGAGAGGAGGTGAGCAGAACGGGAGGCACCGCTCCAGCGCTGAACCCCGCCAGCCCAGCGGCAGGGGAGGGCGCGAGGTGCCGCGGGCGGGCCGGGGGACAGCTCCATCCTCCGCCCCGCAGGAGTGGGAGCTGACACCAAGAACAGTCCGATGATCTGGATCCAAGAGAACGTGCCTCTTCCGAAAGGCCTGTACATGCCCCTCAGCTCAGCTCACTCCTAGGTTGTCTTCCGCTATCTGGTGTCACAGCTACGAAGACAGCGAGTGTGGCATTAGAAATGGAAATGTCGCCCTGCCTCCTTTGGACTGAGAAGTGCGATCGCACACATTTCTGTGATTTATCTTCCATTACTGTCAAGGAGAACTGCAAATAAGCCTTTATCTCAAAACAAGGAAAATTGATGTTAGCCACTGATTGACTTTCAGTTTAAAAAGCCGGTCAAGCAATCTTCTTCATTTCCCATGTTGCAAAAAGCAAAAGAAGGAAAACACAATACCTGATACACTCTTAACAGCAACAAAAGGTGAAAAACAAAAGTGTTACTGTATTTTAGTCTGTTACTGTATTTTACCATCTCTGACTACAGTTTGTTTCTTTTCCCCTCTTCCCCCAGCTAGTGCATGAGAAGGTTCCTTTAGCAAAAAAAAAAAAAAAAAGTTCCTTTAGCTGAGATGGAAGAACTAGGTTGCAACCCATTGCCTTGCTGTTGTGCTCCATGTAACCTCCCCAGAAAAACCCTCTCTGTGGTGGAAATGGATCGATGGCTTCCAATTTTGGCATTAACATGGAAGTCGGCCTTTCTAGCAGTATTCATAGAAGTTCAGGTTAAGGAATTTCCCTCTAGAGGCTGACACACCGTACCAAAACTCCCTCAAAATGCAGTCAGAGAAGAGGACAAACTACTACTAGCTGTATGCATGGAAAAGAGTCCTTCATCTCAGGAGCTCAAACTGCTCTTCGATGAAGACTTCCCAAGATCCCAAGACTTCCCAATCTCTGTGTACACCACAGTCCGCAACTGTGCGGAATGCAATGACTTGAAGGATGGAGTTAAAGAAAGCATGACATTGTTTCCCTTTGATTTTTAATTTTTTGAGACCGTAACTTGAAATAATTACAGGCAGGCCATGTTGATATGACAACATATTCCAGACAGACAGCAAACTAGGGCCTACTTAAACAGAGGCTCCATTTTGTAAGCGTTCTAAGAAAGCAAAACCAGAAGAGCAAATTACTTCTTTTTGGAAGGTGGGTAATGGAAATGAATCTATGTCTACTCCCACTTCAACTGCCAGCAGCAGCTACATTCCAGTAGAAGGACAAAAATTGACAGATTAGCAAGGGAGACGTGCAGATAAATACTGCAGATTTTCCCCAAGAACTGAAGCTTGTAGTATCTAAGAATAAATAACCATCTATCTACTTTCAGAACAGCTTTTTTATGCATGCATTAGCCATTAAATAATATTTCCTGTAGGTTGAAGCAACAGGAAGGAAGAAAGACTTAACTCTATATTTAAATTACCTCACAAATGCTTAAATAATGTAGTGGTGAAGGCTAGATCAGTGTTTCTTATGTTTTGAGTACCTATTAAAAACCAATAGAGACAGACAGATTATCAGCTAAATGATAGCTTTTAGAGAAAGATGCCTGAACATTACTCAAAGGTATTGAACGAAATGGCTGAAAAGAGAAAACACTATGCATTAAAATGAGAGAAGAAAAAAGAAAAAAGAAAAAAGGAAGAAAAGGAAGAAAAAAACCCACAGAAACAGAGAAAATTTTATCCCTAGGTCTAGTACTAAAAAGACACATGAAGAAGCAGGTCTGTAAAGGTACCTGGATTCTAATCCCTCGATTTCAATAGAAATTGGGCACAACAGGGAAAAAAAAAAAGTCCCTCTAATTATAGCGGTCTATTATTGAGAACCTACATTTTAAAATACCTATTTATGATCAAAAATGGTTTTATTAGAACAGTAGAAAACATCATGTTCAAAGCCTTAAGAAAATTAAGATACGTCTATAGTACACCTCTTAATTTTTTCTGACTGTAAATGCGATAAGTATCACAAACTTTGTTTTGGAAGAGAACAAGAAACTTCTGGACAATCCAGGCTCTGAATTAGACAAAGTTTTGGTCATTATATATCTTCACTGTTGTTAATCTAGGAATGATGTTTTAACATATTTACTAGATTCTAGAAATTCATTTGCAGAACCTTACAAAGCAAAAATTTCTTGACCAACACCTATTTCAAGGACTTGTGATGTTAGTCAACAATTTCTGCCAAAGGTGACTACTGGCATAACAATTGGAGTTCCTTAAGCATCAATGAAAAAAGTGTTACAGCTGCACAGAGAGGATCTAAAAGAGTGGTGAAAAGTAATGGGAAACAGAAAGACAAGATCACTGCAGTAACAATATATACTGACTTGTGGGGTTATCAAAAAGAGGCCACAACAATGCTCTCCTGGTCAGCCTGAGTTCAAGTTAATCCATACGCTGCAACATTTACAAATGCCTTATAACTCGCTACAATTGATTTTGTTTTGCACTAGCATTACAAATCCATTATTAAAATCAGAATGGAAAAAAGTGCTAAACCTTGCAGCCTGTGCTCTCAGGCTAGCAGGTCTGAACGTTTACACTGGCTTCCAGCTTGTAGCCATCCTGATAGTGAAGATTCTGTACATCTTTTATTTATAGTCTATACTGAGGCTTTGCAAGGAATGTTTTGTCTCTAGTGTTGGGCAAGGATTTCTTTTCTTCCTGTCTGGTATGTATTACAGCAGACATGTCATGTTAAAAAATTACACTATGAAGACACTACCAATATTTATAAAAACACATTTTACAGCTGCATCACAGGGATTCAGAAAGGGTCGATGCAGTTAAAAAGATCTCTATAAAAGCAGGATGGTCTCTGGAACAACTCTGAGCAGGAAAGATCATGTTACTTACTTTCCTTTCAGAATCTATTTTATACAGCAATTTTCTAGTCCCTCCATTAAAAAAGTCTCCATAATATTTACTAATTGATCCTTTTAGCCCAGCTTTGCAAAAAGAAACGTTTTAGTCAAATAGCTGGAACAGTATGTGTAAGAAAGCTATTCTCATTATTAGCTTTTACCTCCTCAAGCTCTCAGCTTCAAATTCTTGCTCTGATGATTTTTTTTAATATTAATATCATTAAGCAGAGCAATTTAAGAGGCAAACAAAAGTGAAAAACGCTTTATGTTGTTATATCATGTTTGTTACCACTCTACCTTCCATCATCCAGAGTGTTATAGTACAATAAGGCAAGGGTGACTAATTTTAAATTTGGATTTTTGTATTGTTTCACTCGTTATCATTTCCTCATTTTACCTGTGGTCTGTAAATTACTTTTCTGAGCAGCAATGCTAATAGGATGCCTCAGATGGAAAGGATGGGAAACTGTCACATGGCTGTTGTTCAGTGCACTCTGTGGAGCTGTGCCTACAACCCTCATTTTACCTCTCATACACTTCAGGCACCTTTGCCTAGTTACATCCCCCTTCATTTCAGATCTCACACTTCCTTTTGTGACATGGTATCATTTAAAATGCTGAACTGGACATCTGATTAACACCAGACATTTGATTAACCTCCTATCATTGACAAAGCCCCCAAACTGTACATCTAGCTTACTTGCTATATCAATTTATAACTGGATTCATGTATTATACTCCCTAATGACTGCAAATAGAAATTCTGTGTACTTCTATTTTTATCATGAAATGCACAGAAAACTTGGAATAGAGCTCTTAGAATTTTTTAAATAAGAATTAGAATTGACAAGTATAAAGCCCTTCTTCAAGGAAAAATGTAACACCAGTCAATTAGAAAAGTAAAAAATAAAGAGAAAACAAAGGATAATCGAGGACAAACTTAATCTACCTCAACAATACCTCATTTAGTACTATGACGGAAAATTGATCCATAGAACCAAAATGTACTCTATAAAGAAAAATATTAAATAAAGTACAAAGTTTATAATTACTTGTCTCAATTGAAACTCACAATAAAAACTTCCTGTTCAGTTCCATGAAGTAAACAGGTTATCATTCTTATCCAGCAAGTGAAAGGGTTTACTGAAGGAGTTCCCTGAAAGGATAGGGGCTGTCAGTATAAAACCTCTACATAAGCTATCCAGAGTCATGTTCCATCATCAAATGTCAAAGAAAAAAAATCATATTTTATATATATATATTTCCCTTAGAATTATCATAAGGCCATAAGACTGCTATCAAGCAATACCAAAACCCATGTTTATGGTAGTAAAACCTACTTATAGATATACATATTTCTTTTAACACATTTACCTGGCATATAGTAACTCATGCATACATGGACTTCACTGGTTTTATGCACCCATGTTCATATAACAACCTAAAATATAAAAAAAAAGCCCATGCAATAAATGTATTTATTATTTATAGTAAATAATACCTCTACAGTAAAAAAAAAAGAAAGAAAGAAAAACAAAAAACAAACTCTTTTTCTTCTAATTCATGTATGTCAATACCATACATACATTCTCTGCTAGCAGCAGAGAATGATGAGCCATTTCAAATGGCTCTCCCTCCACAAAGCCTTCTCCCTTCTTTCTTCACCTTTCTAAAATCCATCACCTTTCTGAAGCACCAAACTTCCCCATAATTACACTCACTCAAAGCTCAAATGAAGAGCTCAAACCTAGAATAGGAATAGTTCTTCTACAGCATGACTTTAAGGCTCATTATCATAATAGTCGGTGAAATAACCATTGTGATTTTGATTAAGCACTAACGAAAGGGACATTTCACAAAGTGTTTGTATTATGTACAATTCAATATATAACTTTTCAATCAGCACCAAAACCATCTTGACTCTACATGAAGGCTATAACCATACCCATGTGCCTATTCACTTTCTTGACAATGGCCATTACTGTTATTTTTTGAAAGAAAAAATGGTTGAGAACAATCTGAATTCTCCATGAAAAACTCACGTTGAAATTTTCTTTCTTGTTTCATGTTAGAATTTGTTACAATATTCACGTTTGTTAGAATGTAAGTTCACTGGTACAGGCTCCCCAGTGCAGTGGTCACAGCACTGAGCCTGCCAGAGTTCACAAAGCGTTTGGACAACCCTTTCAGACATATGGTCTGATTTTTGGGTGGTCCTGCGTGGAGCCAGGAGTTGGACTCGATGATCCTTGTGGGTCCCTTCCAACTCAGGATATTCTATGATTCTATTCTATTCTGTGATTCTGTAAGTGTTACAAGTCTCCAGATATGGCAGTAAGAGGACAGATGAACATACTAAAATATTTTAAAGATCTTTCACAATTAAATGACCAAGTTTATATTCATAAACTAAAATTAATGGTCAATGAGTTTTAAGTTTGCATTTTTGCTTTTCAAAAATACATTTACAAGGCAACCAGAATTTCAATAGAAAAATCAGGACACAAGTTTGGGGTGTATACATAAGGAGACGAGGGCTACATCTGCATAAAGGAAATAAGAGCAGAGAATTCAATGCTCTTTCTCTTGTGACTGCTCTCTTCCATCTTTTTCCCCTTACTTCATTTCTGTACCTCCTCCTTCCTCTTGCTTTCACCTTTGCATTTTCCTTACCACACACTGATTCCTTTTTTGCCTCTGTGCCCTGCCTTCTAACTTGCCTTCTTGTTTCTTTCATCACTGTCCTGACAAATGAAATTTCCCAATCTAGAGGTCATCTTTGATACTGGAAGAACAGAAACGGGACAGCTGCCTGTACCTTGATTAATCTGTACCTTGTGACCTAAATGTGTGGTTTCCAAACCATATGCTCCAGATTTACAGGAGCAGATAAGGCCAATGAGTCTGCAGAGATTTCACTGCTTAAGGTAGGTTTCCCTCAAACTGAGGGCTTTCCCTGGACAGTACTGGTGAACAAAATGCCATACTTCTGTATAACAGACTGGGGATAAACCCTGAGATATATATGTATTAAACCAAGCTTAACTTATTGACAGATATGTGAAGTAACAGTCTGTGTAGGTTATAAACACTAGGCCATTACATTTGTTTTTTTTGTTTTTGTTTTGTTTTTATAACTTCAACAAGAGTACATTCTAAAAATAGGTACTTTCTTAGTGCCCATGGATATATGTTTATTCTGCTTACTTAAAGAAAAAATAAATTGTTTTTCCATTCATCCAAAAGCATAACCAGGAGTACACATGGGGAACAAAGTGTAAGGTTTCTCTGGGAAACTGAACCAAAGTCAGTGACTGACACAAAACTCCTGGAAGATTGAGTAAGACAGTTTTCCTTCAGAACAGATATGATACGTGCAAGAAACTGGGTGGTGGTGTGTAAATGTTAGTGCTGACACTGTTTATACCTTATCATTCATAAAGCAACCATTTCAAACTCACGCCAACAAAACGTTATGTCTTGCCATACTTCCTGAATTAATACTGTTCTCTTTTTTTGAGCTGAGCAGTCAGCCAAAGTCGGTTTCAAGTTGTTTCCTTCAGAGAAAAAGAAGTTGGAGATAAATTAAAATGTTGTTGCTATAGTTTTAATTCTTTTCTGTCCTTACGTCTTTGGAATTTTTTCCTGCTTCTCTTAAATGCAGAGACAAACTTTAACAAAATAATAGCCAGTAGATACACCTTCACTCATGTATGCTTTGTTTTGAGCAGTGACACGTATGTACTTCTGAGTGGAGGCTGCTATCATTTCAACTAAATTCTTATTAAAAACATTTACTTTAAAAAGTTGTTATAGCAAAAGCATGCTTTTAATCTCCAATTACATACATACGCACATCTGAGGTGGAGCCATGCTTCTTACTATGAAGACTGCTAAACACTTCCCATTACAAGATAACATTTCCAGTTGCTTATAATTTTGTCAAACTAAGTTTTTGGACTGCACTTCTCCCAAGCTGAAGAAAACACCTGGGTCAGATTAAGGGAGGGAAAGGAGAGGGGGGGAAGGGACTAAACTGCCAACTTGCTCAGGCTTGCTTTGTGAAATAACAGTTGGCAGAAAGAAAATATTTTAGTTCACTCCTGTCAAAAATCCTGGAGAGCATTATTTCAAAAAGCTCTATCATCCTTAAGATTCACAGCAAGGGATCAAAGCTTTGTGTTTTTGTGACTCTATGTACAGGGTAAGAGCAGCCAGCGGTCATCCCCTGACCACCATGGCCCACTGAAACTGCAAGGCACCCACCCATGCAGCTAAAATTCTGTTCCTTCACAGAAGCTCTCTGCATCCCAAATGCCTGTTGTAGATGGTCTCTGACATACACTGTGCTCTGAATCACACCAGACAAAATCTGGAAACGTCCAAGGAGGTATAACCTAAAACTATGCCAAGGAGCACGCCAACGGTGCCCATGCTCACACACTTCTGTCAGGGACTCGCCTGGAACTGGAAACTTCTCTTCTCTCAGTTGCATCCTCAGTAAGGCTGCTCCAGCCTGGGTCTGACTAGGGATCTCCTTATAAGAAAGAAATAAGGCATTGCTTGTGTGGCTCTATTTCAGCTGAGCAAGTGTAGAAATGATTAAAACATCATTCCTGAAGTTGGCTAAGCCAAGCTTAGACAGCAATGCTTTCAGCCATCACCCATCATAACCCAGATTTTAATTTGAAAATACACATTTTGAAGAAATTTACACGTCTTTCTATATGGCCCATCGCTTAATATCCTACTACAACCTATACATTTTTATATTGCTTACTTGCTCTTATTGACCCCTTCTGTTGCTCTAATTTTCCTTATCATTGCACGACAGACCTGGACGAAGGTTACGAACTGTTCAATGCTTTCTGGTTTTGTTTAATTTCAGGAAGAAAACAGCAGGTTCACAGATCCGATGAAGTACCATGTATCATCACAAAGTTGGCATGGATGTGTGCAAAGTTTTCTCCGATGCGCTGGCTTCTACAATTTACCTATCATTTCAAAATGTATACGAACATTATGTATGTAAAACAATTCAGACTGAATAAAGAAACTAAAAGACAAGCCTCTTACACTGATATTGTAAGCTAGAATACATATGCTTTACCCAACGTTCAAGTAAGATACTGCTGCTTATCAGTGGGTAAAGCCGAGATATATTGTTGCATTTTATAGCTTAAGTTTTCAGGGAAGGAACTCAAAGCCACCAACACACCAACAGAATGACACGGAGGAGGAGAGGGACAGCTGAAGTATTTTCCTCTTAAAATACATTACTATCTGAGGAGAAAACAACATAGTAAAACAAAAGAAAACGTAAACAAAGGCTACATGACACTGAATGGTTGCAGATTCTGAATTTAAAGAACATTGGCCCTAAAAAAGTCTCTAATAATTCATATCACGGCTAGACAAAATATGAATTTTTAGATAGGAGCAAATATTTAAACACAGCTGCTACAAATAATGTGGGTTATTACCCATCAAAACAAAGTACACACTGACATGTAAGTGGTAGCGTAAAGAGAAAGGTACAGCCATTTGTAACAGAACAAATAACTTACTGAGTATTTTCAGATTTTGCATAGACACGGTACAATAAATTTGAATATGTATTTCAGACTTTTTAAAAGTTAGAAGAATTTGCTAAAAAGGGGTTCATTTTTGCATGTGCAATGTAGTTAAGTCTATTCAATTTAGGTAACTGCTACTCGTATTAATAGCAATTAGTTGTGTTCACTGACTAACCCTACTACACCCACGTAGGGCAATCTAATATAGAAAAAAATAAGACCTGAAGACCTAAAAATCATTTCCAAACTAAGCAGTGTGTTCAGAAAGGGATAATCTGAATGTCCTGAACTTAAAGAATGTCATTGCAGAGGTCACATTAACTGCAGGTGCCAGTTCAGAACTACAACACCAATACAACAAAGTTCTCCGCATCAGACAAGGTAACTGTTTTTTAATTGAATCAAATCAAATGATTTGGGGAACTAATGTAACAGACACCGCAGAGGACCTGAATATAGTTGAGTTTGTGGTTCATCTATGACTCTTAAACCTGAGTACAGTTTTTTTTTTTTTAAACAGCTTATGCCTCAGCTTGTCATTTCTAAAATGGAATAATGCTTAAGTACCTTCTGAAATGCATTTCAAGGACAAAATTAATACTGACAAAGTGTTCAACTGCACTGTTTGTAGGCTTTAGAAACATGTATTGCAAAGAAAAAAAAAATAAAGGAGTTGGAGACAACAGCAATTCCAACAAGCTCTCAACAACGTCCTGTTTGAATTGCCAAATTAAGGAATTTTGTCAGCTTGACATTTCAAATACACTGCCTTAGCAAAAAGGGTACTGCCACCAGGTCTGAGCTCCTTGCCAGAGCTTTTTTTTTATTTTTATTTTACATTTATTTATAAACTTTTCAAATTTGTTTTCCTCTGCTGAATGAAAGCAGTATACAACAAACAGGCAAAGTGACTATACAAAAGGAGTTTGATTATTCACAAAGGCAGAAGAAAAAAATACGAAGAAAGAAAAGATTTGCCCCCCTAACTTACATTCAAGAATTGCTACTTACAGAAACAGAAAGTAAAAGCATAAAAGAAATATGCTTTTACATTGGTATTTAAACCCTTAAACAATGATTTAAATACAAGGCTTTATGCCTCCAGTTATTAACAAAAGGCTGAATGGATGCATTGTTATGTCACCTTAAAAGCATACGTATTCAGGTCAGGCGTAAAATTGGAATTTAAAATACACACTACTGCACAATGTGTGCATACACAAGCACACGATTAGTAATCATTTACTATAACTTACTCATTAATTCACCTTCCAGGTGGTCCCACAAATATTTTCATTTTTGTTACTTTTCATTATCAATTATTCCAACTGACATGAATTACAAGCCATAATGTAATTAAACATTCAAAATACATTAGGCTTAGAAATGTGATATTTTTATGCATTTCAAGAACACTCTTTAATCAATTAGTTAAACCACATCATTCTAGTATGTCCCTCAATGAAAATATTAACATTAATCAATATTTTGGTTGCGATCTTTTCAAGATCACAAAAGAATGACTATTGAGAAAATCTTGACTGTGGGTATTCACTGCACTTTGAAAGCTTCTTAAAACACCCTGTGAACTTTTACATATGTAACACATATAGGCTAATAAATTCAAGCTCCATTTCTGCACTTCCAGCTCTCCATTCACCAACGAGCAAGAGTCTGTTTGTTTAGTATTACAAAACTCATGTTTGAAAACCATGTCTTGTGTTAATGAATTAAGATACTTATTTTATTCTTCCACATTATCACTGCTTCAGTTTTCAAATACAGCAAATTTCCAGGTTTTTACCAATCTCACAGATGATATAATCAGCATTAGTGTTCAAAATTACCATGTAAATCTGCAGAACCTGATTGACAGATTTAAATTCTCATTAAATACACATGGAATGGCTGCAAAGAACAGAGGAAAAGAATGCCAACTATCTTACAGTGTAACGTCAAGCATTTAGAAAACTTACCCAGTTCTTATACATCTACGTTTTTTCCTAATAAAATGCATACAAGACATTATTTTAAAAACTGCACTGATACTCATCTAGCAAACAGCTGGCCTCTGTGCTCTGCTAAGCAAATCTACCTTCAGTACAACCTGGGAGGCTGAACGCTTCATGATCTGATGAGGCATACTTCAATTTCAAGCTGTTCTCAAAAAAACAAGCCAACGATAAAGACGTTTTGACACTTTCTCTTAACCTCGCTGACTGACCTTTCAGTTAGCCTTCTCGCAACACAAAGACTGAGTGCTACACACCCTTCAGAGACAGCTGCTTCTTGTCCCACGAATCGCACTGATTAGATAGATCGACGCTGTCTCTAAATAAAGCCTGTCAGCCACACAAAGACGATACGCTTTTAGCTGCGTGCAGAGAGGTGTTACCCTCAAACGAAAGGGAGATGCCACAGACGTTCGCTCTGCGCTGTCCTCACAGCTACGCTTGCTCCAGAGGCCCTCCTGCCATGCAGAAAATTTCAGCCTGACTTGTAAGAAGAAATTACGTTTTAAAATACGTGTTTCATAAAGTAGAACACAAAAGTACGTCTATGTAAGGTGCTTAATCGGGTATATAAATGCAGTACCTCGCCCCTGAGAGGTGTTTTCTAAGGTAGAAATACCAATGCGTTACTGGACTAATTACAACGTACAGATTTGCGCTGCTGTGTTCTTCTAGAAGGGAAACGTATAGCTCGCCCTTAGGAAGACGCCTTTTATCAGGAGTGCTCCAGGCCTACGCGTAACAAGCCGACAGCCACACGACCCGGTGCTACACGGGCGCACAACGCCCAGCGCACCTGAACAAAAGCCCGGGAGGTCAAAGTTTGCACCGGGAGACGGAAAACTCCCCCCGGCTCTGCCGCTCGCTGCCAACGCGGGCGGGGAGCTGCCCGCCGGCGCAAGGCAAGCTCTCCCCGCTCATGCGGGAGCTGCCCCCGGCCGGGGCCGCCCCTCACACAGCGCCGAGGCCGGCGGGAGGGGGGGGGTCCGCGGCCCCGCCGCCCACCTGGGCCCTGCCCGGCCCCGGCCGCCTCCCCTCAGGCCCTTACCCGGGAACTCCTCCTCGTCCTC
>VXAA01004439.1:370020-428397 GCA_013399115.1 Anseranas semipalmata | reverse complement strand
CGGCACGGCACGGCCCGCCGCGGAGGGGCGGGCAGGTAGCCCCGGGCCCGGGGTGGTGGGCTCAGGAGAGCCCCCTGCCCCTCCCGGGCACCGTCTCCTCTCCCCCTCCCCACCCCCGGTTCCCGCAGGGGTTTGGGTGTCTTTAGGCACCCGTGCTGGGCGATCTGCGGGGATTTGTGGTGTCCCCGTTCAGCGAAGCCCCACAGCGGGTGTCCCTGCGGTATTTGACAGCTGAATGCTATTGTGCTTTTTCATGGAAGGCTGGTGGGCCACGTACAGACGTAAAGATATCTCCCGCATCATTCATACGCGTAGATACGCCATATATTCATATATTCATATCATTTAGGGTTGGAGGGATGGTGCCAGAAAAACGCATCCTGTTTGTCAGCTGATTGTCTTAATGTCCACGAAAAACGCAGCTAGATAAATAAATAATTGGAAAAAAAAAAAAAGTTCAATTTAAACATCGCCGAGCACCAACACTCAGCACAAACGCCCTCCCAAGTCGTGCTGCAGAGGCTGCTTAGCACGCCGGTAAGTAGGCGCTGCTTGCCACCACCTGTGCGCTTGCGTGTTTTAAGTAGCAGTTACGGGTCCGGCGTTTTTCATAAGGCTTTGCTAAACGCTTCTTGAAAAGTGAGGTCCTTGGAACACATGAAAACTGAATCACCCCCTGATTTGTTATCACCTCTGCAAATTTGGCCACCATATTGGGGTTCCTGAAATTCCTCTTAGAGTCTTGGTTTTACGCACCAAGTGAATTAACTGCTAAAAAGTCTGAGGTTGGGACTACCATGCTGTTTGATAATTGATTTTACTAGACATTCACAATTACCTAAACTGCCTTGAAATATACTTCATAAGGGCTTTGGGTAAGATAAGCAGTCAAAATTTGAGTTTGCAATAGCAAAGAGATTCTAAACAACCCTACTTCAAGCAAGTAATGTGACAACAAAATGCAGAAATCCCTATGATGCTTTTCATGTGAATCTGGATCTTCAAAGTGCTATAGACCTGGCAAATTAGTTAAGTGAGTGATCCATGCATGTGTGGGTGATATTACTGCTCCGTAGCAGATGAGAGACACCTCTACCAATAGAGTTGTGGCATATTGTTCAGCAATGTCTTGTGGCTTCATTTGTCTCTGCAGGAAAAGCCTACAGCTAGCCTACTTATTTGAAGTGAAATTCACTGCTTTTTAGCACTGTCCAGCCTGAGAAATATCTCCATGGTCAAGCTAAGTCCTCTGCAGGTAGACCACAAGCGCACTCTGGGCTGCAGAAGACTGCTCCACCAGCAGGTCCTAAGAATCACTACAATTTCCTGCTGGTTGGCCAGGCTAGCCAACACACCCAAGATTTCACGCCATGCCCCAGTGCCGGGACGTCCTGACCACATCTGCCCTTACAAGGCACTGCCAACGTACTGTGTAGCCACATGTACTACTACTATGGCCAAGAATCAGGTGCAGCAGGAGGGCTAACACCTGCACATTATGGACAGATGCATATCTTGGTCATTCTAAAAGGTGTTTTAGCTAGAAATGCCAAACAAACTCATTTATAAGCCTAGGAGCTTAAAAGTCCTCTCACACCATTGACAGGGCTGACCTGTTTGTGATCAGGTTGACAGATGCCTGAACTCTGAGGAAACCTTCAGAAAGGGTTGATGCCAGGTCCAGCTATCCACGTGGTGCGTACGTTCTGTGAGCATACAATATTCCATTTATTGGAGTCTTCCAGGACTAAATGGATTGTCATCTCTGGGGTTTTCTCTCAGCCAGGCAAGGCTGTCTAGGAATTTATCAGCAGCATAGAGTCTTTCACCATGTATTCAAGGACCTCCCTAGCTTGCTAGAGCTTCTCATGCTCCCAGACGTAATTCAAGTGAAAGGAGATTCCTTCTCTGAGGACATCATCAAGAGCCAGTCTTTGATGTTTGTATGCAAAACTGGGATAATTTGAATAAGAGATTCCTAACTGGTGGTACTCTGAAGAATTGCTCTATTTTAAAATTTTCAAAACAGCCCAAAATATATGTGTCTACTGAGACTTACCTTGAGTTTTGGTGTATCTCAAATAATGCCAGTGATCTTTGTGGTTGAAGTTGGTGTCATCTGGTTTCCTTAGATACTTTCTGTTCAGAGGAGCTTGCCTTGACTTTTAAATTGCTTTTAAATCCTTGTAAGGGGGACAGCTGTCCCAAAATGTGCTATAGTCTAGCAGAGTGAGCAGTTAGATAATGAGAGGATCAGTTCACACCTCTCTGATGAGTTTTATTACTTTGTACTAATTTTCATGTGTCACTCAGCTGTGAACATCATCTCAAAATGAAAGAGAATATAAAAACTTCAAAAATCCTTCTGTATTGAAAAGGTATTGGGAAGAATTTGCCCTGACAATTACAGAGGAAGTGAAGTAAAGCCTTCTGTTGTCTCCTTTCCTCCTTGCCAGTAGATGCACTCTTCATAACACACTGCTTACCGGCTTTGCATGCCAATCTGTCCCTTCATCTGGTTTGAGGTGGTGGAAAAACTAGGAGAATACAGGTAGCAGCTGAGAAGTAGCAAGATCTATGTCTCCTACATGACAGTTCTAGACAGCATGCTTTGGAAAACAGGTTGGGACCGCTTCTGCCGGAGATCAGAGAAAGATCTTTTCTGAGCCTGTTGAGGACAATGAACAGAGTGCAGAAGGGAGGACAGACTTTCAAGGCTTGTCTTTACCAGGATAAATGAAGACTTAGTAAATTTAATAAACTTGAGCTAACAAAGTCCATCTGACATCCAACAGCCATTTTCCCGACAGCTTTCAACTGTTTGCCTGATAGAAACATCTTTCTCCAGTGCTTCCACAGATGTTCTCTTAACCACCCATCTTCTGATTAACCCTGGCTAAGCTCTGCAGTGCGATGCACACAGAACATGCCCCCATACAGAAGGTCAGAAGTGTGCTTTTCTCTGGAGTGGAAAATAAGCACACTACTGGAGTACAGGCTTTTTAAAAAACCCACTTGGTCACCTTCTTGGAGGTAAGAAAGACCATTGTTATCATCTGCTTGGACCAGCTGCACAGCTAGCCCAGAAATAAGAGACCCCGATCTCTTCATCTGTAGTAGTCTCTGTCCTACGATGGCAACCTAACAGCTCCCAATGATAGTTCTCAATGGAAAGAGAGTTTGCATGGTGCTGGAGAAAACACAGGGCAAAAACTGGCACTATACCTATTGCAGCATATTAGGAGAAGACTGACATTTGGGTGCATTTCCTGATTATTTTTTTTTAAGATTTTTGCTTTGTGCTATCTTAAATCTTTTGTCCTGACTTTTGAAATTTTAAATGCAGACAAACTTTGCATTCTGCATGATTAAAAGCTGCTGCTGACAAGCAACTTGAATCCCTTCATGTTTTATGTTTACTTCAAAATCTCTTTATCTGTATGCATTTGCAAGCGCTTGATCTTGCAATAGCTGGTTTGTAAGTTTTGAACAACCCCAGTTTGTAACAATAATCACACACCAATTTCTGATCTTCCCAAATACCTTTAAAATGACAGATATATTGACTTTTTTTCTTCTCAGTTTACAAACCAGCTCACGCTGGCTTACTAGGCAAATCTTACTCACAGAATTTCCTTATTAACAGATTTTAATGGTATTCATTCATCCATAGATTCTTTCAGCAATAACAAAACATGCAGCTGTGCATGTTCATACTTTCCTGTTTTTCCGTTGTTCTGATTAGAATGATATATCACTATTATTATTCTACCAAATACATTACCGAGGCTAAATCTATTTGTCAGAAGAATGTTCAGTTCTATCAACAACATAAAAAACTAGTGCCTGTAATTCATCGATCAAATTTAAACACATTCCTCACAACTCTTGCCTTTACTGGATTCTCCTGTTCTCCTTCTCATACCTTTTGTTCTGCCTGTTCTTATTTTTCTGTGGATTTGAAACATGTAACTCTTCCTGTGCCTAATGTATATCTAGAATAGCAACGACCAAGTAGCCATTTACATACTCAAGCAAAATTCTTGGTTATGTCAATGAGGGTTTTCCCTGAGCAAGCAGAAAGGCCAAATTCAAAATGTGTGATGGAAGGAATCCACCTCAGAAAACAGAATAGCAGTGAAGTGTTGTAAATGAAATAGCCCGTGCCATTTTCAGTACCAATTCACAAGCAGCTTAACCTGATCAAAGGTTCGAGGGGCTTCCCCCCACCAACATGGCACCCTCACTAACCCTTGAACAAGTGTTTCTGTCCTCTCCCTTGTATCACCTTTCAGCTCTTGTAGGGATATGTGGTCAGTCAAATTAGACACCTAATTCATCAGCAATTCAAATTTAGTTTGGCTTACACTTCTCACGAAACAAAGTCTTGAAACAATCTTGTCTTCTGAGATAATAAGGTCAGAAGACTTGCAGAATATCACATTTTCGGACCTCAAGTCTCTTACTTTTCCACTCACCCTAGCCCTTCTTAACCCCAAACTGGGCTTTCCAGGAATTATGAGCTTTGTGACTTATTGTGAACACCGCATACAATGGTTATTTATTCAGTGAATGAACAGCTGTTGATTTTCTTTGAAATCTCTCAATTTGTGGTCCTTGGTATTCAGAAACTGCTGGATACCCTCTTTTAGAAAATTTGTCCGTTTTATGTACCTCACTTTGGGTACTCACAATCACCTGTAATTTCACAAAAAATGAGCAGAATTTTTAAAGTCAGTATAGTGAGTGCTGAATTTGCCATTAAAAGTAAACCTTCTTGTTTTAAAAGTCATGAGATAAAATGACAGTGTACATGTAGTAGACAGGCTATTTAAGGATCTTATGCTCATACAGTGTCCTACTCTGTTCACAAAAATGGCATTCTACACTGTCAACACAACCTGTTAAATGGCTAACAGAGACATCTCTCATACTCGCTGACAACAGAAAATCATCATCAAATGGAGATGTTCCCCAGGAACTGACAGTAGGCTGTTTCTATTCAACATCTCCCACATTCACTTGGAAGTAAATACAAATGTTGCTGATATAATTTCCAGGTGACACAAACCCCAGTTTGAATGGTGATATCAGCGAGCTCAGGCAAGCGCAGAGCAGTCTGGATAGCTTGTCCATTTAAATTAAATCTTTCTTTACACAGATACATATTAAGTCATTGACTTCAGAACAAATTGTGCAAGATGTTTCTACAGAATGGGGGGACTTTATCTTGGAAAGCAGTGCTTCTGAAAGGGTTTAGGAATCAAAATGGAGAAACAGCTCAACTTGAACTCCCAGTATAAATCTGTAGTGAAATGGGATAATGAGTTTCTTGGGTGTTTCAGGAGGGAGACAGTAAATAGGAAGGGGGGATTTTCCCTTTGTGAACCTATTGAGACCGGTACCAATGTACAGCCTATAGTTTTGGTGTTCATATGTTTAAAAGAATATTGAAAAATATGAGCTGTGCATCAGAATAATTCATAAAGTGAAGAAAATGCCTTAAGGTGAAAAGACTGGGAGAGTTCAATATTATTATCAAAAGGAAGACAGAAATTTGACTTAATTATAAATGCCTCCAGAAGGGGAAAACACAAGGTACTGAAGGTTTTTCAAAGTAAACAAGAAAGACAACCAGGAAACAATGGTTAGAAATTGAAGTATAGCCTGCCAACCATAGTCAATGAGTCATACATATTTAACAGCAAAGATTAAACAGTTGGAATCCAAGGTAGAAGAGAAGTGGTACACTCTTTGCCCCTTGATGTCAGCTCTGTATTCCTGCTTGGATAACAGCCTTTATCCAAAAAGTTGTTATTATGCTCAGTAAAAGAGGCTTATGCTGGATGATCTGAGTGATGAAGGCTATTTTGAACATATGAAGACAGTCTAGATAGTCTAGTAGTTTCTTCTAGCCCCTCTAAGGTAAAGAATAGCATGGGTCTTGTTTATCAGAAATGGCTCAACATCTTCTCTTGGAAAGTAAAACTCTTTAATGTCTCCAGAGGAACACTGAAAGTAAATAATAATTTAGTGAAAATTATGTCTGTAGTTTTAAAAAATCAGTGTAACAAACTTTTCCACTATTAATGCAAATAAAAATGGTGCAGTAATTGATATAAGATATGACACAGGAGCTGCTGTGCCATACAGCAAATTCTTGATTTCTCTGAGATGAAATGAAACACAAATATCTTAAAACGGTACAGTATTTCTTATCTCCTGTGAAATATGAAGTAATAGTGAGAAAATCATGGTATAAATATACTTTTAAAAACCTACAGTCACCACTGTGGATGCTTTGGTATTTTTTAAATCCAAAAGAGTTGTACTGAATGGATAGTTTTGCTTTTCACCTTCCTTGAGGGAGCTGGGGAATCTAATGGTTTGTGAAAAAATCGAACCTTCTTGCTACAAAGCCTTTTCTCTTTTTACTTGTACTAGGCTTAGCTCTGAAATCTTTGGATCATCTGCTGTGTAGCAAAAACAAGGTCCAAAGGATGTTGGATGTTGGATGGAAAAAGAAAACAAAAAACCTGTAATTCCATGCCTTGCATTGCTCAATAACTGTCAGCCTTCCTCCAGAAAATCTGAGAATTATCATGCATTTCTTGGGACCTAAATTCCAAAAGGAGGGACTCAGAGCTGCAGAGTCTGTGGTTCTAAGTGATGTCGTCCCTTAGGGAAGAGGCAACCTTTTCAGTGGGCATTAAATGTGGGGTGGGTTTTTTTGGTGGGGTGTGTGTGTGTTTGTTTGTTTGTTTTTCCTGATAGATTTCATTGCTATTCATTATTTTCCTGAAGAAATTAGTATTTATTCTTGGCAGGGAGAATAAAGCATCTGCATAAATACCGCTGCAACAGGACACATAAGCACCAGCTGAAATATGTACCTGAGTTTGAACTTCAATGCAGTGGTAATATTCCTGCAAACATTCATCCTGTGAAAGCTAACAACAGTACAATTCTGGCCCTAATCAAGGATATGTTTCTTTCTCAATTTGTACATCTCTACACATCTACACTGAGCTTGAATTGGGTAGGTGGACACACTGGGCTCTATGACAGAGAGCTTTTGTGCATTAGTGGGCATCAGACCAGAGGAGCTCAGGTATTGCCAAGTCTGTGAGGGAAGGCATGTGCCTGTAGTTGGAAATGCTACATTTGAGAGAAGAACCTTAATTCAAAACAGCAGATTTTAGAGGACAAATGTGGACACTTCAGAGCTGTGCACTGGAGTGCCAAGTCTCCAGTTTGTCTCAGGATGGTTTGTTTATAAGAACTGGTAAATGTGCATTTGATTAAAAAATAATCCGAATGTAATGACCTTTACAGATTCTGGAACAGAAGGACTGTCTCTCTATCTCTGTCATATAAGTATATATGCATGCGTGTGTGCAAAAATGCACACACATACATACATATATGCCTGTATATGACATTACAATTTCTATTTTGGCAGAACGTAGAAATCTCATCATATTAATCACTCTACCAATGCAATGTAAGTATCTTAACTTAGCTAACTTGCAGTAAGTTGAGACTTGATATTCAGTATAGACGTATGGATCATCAAAAAAAGGATGGGATTATCTTTGATACTTTTATAAGAAACAGATATATTTACATTTTTAAGTAAAATTCATAATTGCACCACCCTTTCAATATTCCAACTTTAGCCCCAGGAGTGGAATACAAACAGTGCCAGACATGCATTCCCATGAGTTTTTTATCGTTGTTTTTGGCATGATCTATTTTTGTTCAATTCTATGGGAAATGCACACACTTTGTGCAGTTGCCAGAATGTGATTTCCCAATGCCCCCTCTTTATTTCCAAGTGTGCTTTTTTTCAGATTCAAGTCCATTTGCAACAGCACTTTTTCATGTTTGATTGTGTGAGTAATCGTTGCTCATACTGAACCCATTTGCTGAGGACAACGGTTACATTTGTGGACCTGAAAGGGTGGCCATGTGAGTTAACAAAAGTCTCCCACCCTGACAGTAACAGTTGGTTCTTCTTCCCTTTTCAGGGTCTGTCATTATTCATGCTCACTCCACCTAAGGGCTGTGTGCACATAGCTCCGCTGGGAGCCAGCGGGGCAGGATCTTTGCTCTGTTCAAATTTGGCTGAGTGTAACAGACCCAGGCAGTTGTTGGGGCGATGGTCATGTTTTGCTGAAATACCTCTCTCTGGGCCTACATTGCAGGACTGTTTGGAGGCTGCCCAAATCTGCAGCAGATTAATCCCTAGGAGCCATCCGTGAGCTGGGGCTAGCCAGAGCAAGTCAGGCTTCAGACCGATTTACAACGTAGCAGTTGCATCAGGAGCTGTGGGGCACCACTGGAGAAGACTTCTCCCAAGCTCCCTCGCACCAAGCCATGTAAAAGACATTTTCAAACTGGCCCCAACCCTGACTCATCTGCAGCATGAGCACCACAGCACCTGCACCATGACATCCTGCATAAACGCCTTACTCTTTTCTCACAGCATTATCCAGCAGAACATTCAAACAAATAGGAAAAGGAAGAAATGTGGTCTCAAGGCCAGATATGTAGGTTGGTAGTCTTTTCTACTTCTTTTGCCTGCCTCGATTTATATCTCGTAGCTCAAACATGAGCTTGTTCCCAGAGGTTTGGCCTATCTGATTGCTTGAGGACAGGGTTATACACTTCCTCCCATTACATATATAGCAAGGATCCAGGGCTGGGCTACTCCCCTTGCCCTGTGGATTTCTCCATCATCCTTCTGACATCTAGGCGATGGCACAGCTTCTTTGTCCGTTGGGGACTTGGACCAGAAGCAGCTGGGATCGAGAGGAAGAGAAACTTATGGAAGAAGAAGAAATATTTTAAAATCTGGCACCAATGTGGAGCCAGATCTCCATCAACTGGCACAGAAGTGGAGACTCTCTAACTGGCAACATCGAGAGGAGTCTCCTAGGCCAGGACCTTCCACAGAATTAATTGTACCAAAAGCATCTTTCCCTGGAAAGACAAGAACTCCCACCAATGAAAGGTATGCTCCTGTCCTTCCAGGTCAGCCTCCAAAATAACTGTTTTCAAAAACAGTCTACCCAGTTAATTGGCCAAGGAAAATCTACATTAGGTATATACTGCAGAAGGCTTCCTTCCTCCCAAAAGAACAAAAAGAAGGAAAAGAAAAAAAAAAAAAGTGTAACCAAGAGCCTCAAGGGCTTGTAGGCTTGTCCCTGGTAGCATCTCTGGCCTGTCAGATATTTCTAAGATGTGGGCTCTGAACACCTCAAACGATGGTGCCTACAAGAGATCTGGCTTTGAAAATGAGACTTTTTTCACACAGGTTTTATAGACTGTCATGAGCAATCACCTCAGGACCTCTGAGTGGGAAATGGGTCTTGGCAAAAGGCACAGCTTCCAAAGTCCTTATGGCTCAGCATGCTTCTCAAAATCATAACATCTCCTTCTCCTAAGTGCAAGTGTTTGGAAGGTCCAAATCTCTTGTGGTAGCCCCACTCTGAAGGAAAGGCCACTGGAGTGGAATCACCAACAGAGACTTCAAAACAGCCTGGTTCCCTGAATAGGAAGAAGAAGATGCAGTCAGTAGATATCCTGTTTTACCACCATTAGTCTGCCAGATTGTCCTGTGGGAGCTGACAGCAAGGTCCAACTGGTCTTATCCTTATTATAGAATGGGATAATGACTGTGGAGAGGACAGAAAGATTCTCAGTGTGTGATCAGTGCCCACGCTGCTGCCTTGGCCAGCTTCCAATATGATACTCACCAGGCTAAGATCTTTTCCTTAATCCAGAAAGTGCTAGCCTAGTTTTATGGGCCTCCCCTGGGAATCAGTTTTGCTTGGATTAAGATACCTGGAGAAGCCCAGTCATGACTGCAGCTGCAGGTGGGAGGGAAGGATCTGGGATTGCACCGCTCTCCTCACCTGCCCTAGGGTGTCCGGATCAGGCACATCTGCAAATCTGGTGTGTGCTTCCAGGAGTGAGACAGTTCTCTGCGAGTCTTTACTGGTTCTTGCCCTTCTTTCTTGCCCCTTCAAGATGCAGAGAAATATCTATTATTTTAAAGTATCTATTATTTAGTAAAGCATTAAACATCATTTAATTTTAAATATGCAGCATTTAATATTTTAACTTTTAAAACATATACACATTTAAAATTTATTCTGTTGTATAAACAAATCCTTGTTTAGAAGGATGATGTCTTGAAAAAGACTTCTACAAAAAATTCAACATATTTTAATTGATGGTTTTAATTTTCTTTTTGCGTCTCAACCATTGGCATACTTAAGTTCAGATGTCAACATTTTTATGCCTGGAAGCTGGAGAATAAAAATAGTTAGATTCTAAAAAGAGGCGGTGCTGAGGGTGAAAGGTCCTGATCTTGCAAGTTCTTGCTCAAATGGAAACTCAATGGGACTACTAGGGTGAGGAGAAATTACTCACCCAGCAGAAATTACAAAATGAGGCTGAACTCCTCTTCTGAAATGGTAATAGCTCAAATATGGAAAAGCTTAATCACTCAGCTGAAACAGGGCAAGCAGGAATGTAAAAATCTGTGATTTTTAAAGAAGTGACCACAGCTGAAAACCACTGGATATCTCTTTTGAAAACAGATGAGAACATCTGATAAGAGGTTAGACTGCAACGTTGTCTTAAAAATTGTTTGGTATTTTTTTCTTTTGTTTTTATATTTAGTATAGATGAGCTACAGTGACTGCAGGATAGTTTGGAAGCCAAGTATGTATTCATGTCAATATTAACAATGCCTTAGGCTAGACAGAAAGCTTGAAAACTATGTATTAACATAAATAAAAATCAGTGCATTTTTTGGAATGACTTCATTCTGTGACCGTAAAAAGCGTTTCCTTGGCACAGAGAGATGACCTTATCCTTCAAAATATGTACTACATGGCAGAAATATCTTTATTTCTATCACAAAGAGGGGTCCTGACCCAGGACAGAAAACCTACTTTTATTCCAAGGAATCCAGCTTGTACATATGAAACCTAGAGAGAATGAATACATCACGACGCCACCATACTGACTGTCTGACTCTTGAGATAAGGGTAAGTGCCTAATAGCTGCTTTCCAGACAAAGAGTACTCAGCTAAGAACCAGGGTATGTGTCAAGGAGGTTTTAAAGAGGAACATTATTCACAGCTCAACAGTGATTAAAGAATATTGAAATAAGCTGCAGAACCCTCTCTCTTCTTTCAATGCTCCAAGTCAAGGAAAAAAAAATCTCCCAACCCCTTTCTTTTCTCCTCTGTCCCTTTCTTACCTGGAGCACCACCTCCTCTGATGCTGAACATCTCTATGCTGATCTTCAACTTATGTCTGCTAGAAGAGGCAGCCCCCACTTCCAGCATCAAGGACTGTCCAGATGGTGTGCCCAGATCCTGCATGAGGACTCTACCACATGTGACCAGCTTCAAAGCTGTTTGTAACAAAATGCATTTACGACAGGAGAAGATCCATAATTCTGAATCCTTCAAAACATCATAGTTAATGTATTAGCAACTTGTAGTTCTCAGCCTCTGAAAGGGCACCTAACCTTTTGAATTGCTGGTCCCATTGCTCCTTTTGTGACATTTCTGAGTTTCCCTCTGAAAGATAATGATCTCATGAATAATTACGTAACTTCATGATTTGCTTCTTATCTGTAGTTTGTGGTAGTTACTCCCTAGCTGTAGGTTAGACATGAAAAAAATTCTCCAGCACAAAATTCCTTCCTTAGGGCATCTTGGTGGTTCTCTCATGGGGAAGTTTATGGGCAATACAAAAATCCTTTCTATTGTTCCAATGCAGTTGGTTCTCCTTCTCCTCAACCTTTTCAACTGCAAAAAAAAAAAAAAATGGTACTTTGAACATACTCATTATTGTTCCTTACGTAGGAAACTATACAGAGTCTTCCCCTTATGTGTCTGTAGACCTATCTTTAGTCAATGCAGATTTCTGTCCTCAGTTCTGTTTATCTCTGAACATATCTGCTGTATTTGGAATTACAAAGCAATTACCTTCTCCAGATCTCAGTGGTTTCCCCTGTTGTTCTAGGTCTTGTTGTAAGTAGATGTGTGCAATATGGGTCTTTGTGTCTGACCTGCTTTCACTGTTGGATCAAAGTCTAACATTTTATTTCTCAGAATGATTTTTGTAAACAATCCATTTCCCATGTAAGACCACAGCTTATTAGTTTTCTGGGGGAAAGATCAGGGGTCTTGAAAAAACATGGAAAAACATATTTTTGTGTCGTTTTAAAATTTGTTCTTGGAACTTGTTGATGCCTGAGCTGCTGGTAACTAGACCAGTCTGGCTTCGTCTGGGGGGATATAATCCATGATCTTCTCATGGATTCATGAAGAAGTTGTTTCTTTTCCCATGATTAGCTCATTTCCTGAGCAAAGTAAGCCCCCATATTACATTAAGTACATCTTCCACTGTTTGTTATTTATTATCAGGCCTGTTCTTTGCAGGAGAAGCCAATTCCCTCTTAAATGCTGCTCATTTTTCTGTGACCCACTCTGACAGCTGTGACAATCTGTTTGTCACAGACTTTAGTACATCCCATTTTATATGGTAAAAGTAACTGGAGGTGAAGCATTCTCATTTGTGGGTTTAGGACCTTAAAAGATGGTGTGAAGATTTACTGGATTACTCTCTGTTTTTTAAAATGACCTGTTAAGTAATTTCTCTTTAACTTTGCATTTCAATGAGTTGTCTTACAAGAGTGACCCTTACCAATAAAAATCTGAAATGTCCTGATTATTCTCTATGTCATAGGTACGATAACATGGCAGTGTGGGAACACAGCAGGCTGAGGCAGGTAGTGGGCAGTTTGCCATTCTGGGGGGAATTGTTTCTGGCTTGGTACCATATGCCTGATGATAGCATGTGTCTTCTCAGGAAGGACAAATTGCTCTCCTTCATGTTTGGCAAGCTCCTGCTGGCAGGCCAAAGAGACCTATATTTAGTACCGGTACTGTTTAGCCAACAAGCTGGGAAAATTGTCATGATGATGCAACTAGAGATTTACTGAGTCTGTTTTCCAAGAGCTGAAGAAGACATGGTTGAACTGGGCTTTGAATTTCCAGATCTGAATCTTGTTGTTCCTATTTTCTTTGGGTATGGTACATCCTGCTCCCAAGCCCAGGCTGCAGCCAGAACAAGAGATCATTCCAATTTTGTATTGGTGGGATTCCTACAAGGCTGGCTATTTTGATATACAGCTTGGCACCCAAAACTTTGCTCTCCTTTTCCTGTTGAAACCCAGCTGCTGCTTCCTCCTTCCCTGTTACTCAGGTGACATGGGGCTCCCTGGCTACCTAAAGCACATGTGCTCCCAGATGTGCTGTGAGCAGAGATCCAGAGAGCAGCAGCAATTTTCCTTATCAAAACCCTCTTTGCCTGTCATGTGTCATGGGCATGTGTCCTATGTCCCACTCAAAAAGCTCCTGATATTGAAGGCAATGTGAGCCTTGATGCTCACTGTGGGAGTTTCAACCTCCTCTGTTCTTTCCCCTTGTGAAACAGCAACATCAGGAACCTCCCAAAGAAGTGGACAGATATCATGGGCTTATCTTATTTATCTAATTTCCACCCAGAACTGGCCACAGGGACATCCGCTATTCAAGCGGAGCATCCAGTATGCCTTCTCCCAGAAGCCATTCCTATGGGATTGATCACCACACTGAGATGAACAGTGACATTCATACTGTTCTGAATGATTGCTTCAGTCTTGGATATGTACTGTTTGTATTTAAGTTATATTTTCAACTGGAAATTTAATCTGTACTTAAGCTTTGCACATATAACAGTGTTAGCAAAAGTATGAAAGAAATTACCTCTTGAGGAGAAAAAGAAGCAAATATCCCAATGTAAACATGACTTTATTGTCTTTGTTTAAGCTGTGTGAAGGAATGGAGATCCATATGGGATGAACTAAACTAAACAGGCTTTTTATTAACAAAACTTTTCAAACACATTCTGTTCAGCAACTCAGCTCAAGACACATGAAAAAAAAAGATTAAGGAGGATCTACTTTCTTCTTCCTTGCTTTTAAAATCCATACATCAG
Organism: Anseranas semipalmata; assembly: GCA_013399115.1. Classification (NCBI taxonomy): domain Eukaryota; kingdom Metazoa; phylum Chordata; class Aves; order Anseriformes; family Anseranatidae; genus Anseranas; species Anseranas semipalmata. Next base: position 414,327 of record VXAA01004439.1, on the reverse strand, counting down.
AACACTTGCTTCTGTCTTACCACACTTTCTCACAAGCAAAGGAATTTTTGAGGTATTCTTAAAAGCATTGTCAGGATGTACCATAATCCTTCACTTGGGCATTTAAATCTTCTTTCATCTGAAGCAAGCGTTGGGTTTGGTTCTTGTAGCTATAGCAAAGCATGAAAAGTCAGCTGTGCTTGGGTTGGCTCTACTGGTGTTTTCTCTTCTATATGTGAAGCAGGAGGTTCCTGGGACTTGCTAACATTGCACTCACATTCTCTGCATTTGCTGTTTCAGCATTGCTGGCAGCACATTGCACAACTAAGAGCAAGGAGTCTACTGTTATCCCTCTATGTCCATTCCCTGTACATACAAATTAGGTTGGTCTGCTGATTTAATTACTGTGAGGACAGATCATCTTCTTCGGCTTCTTGTCATAACACTGACATTTCTTGTGGAAGTTTTCCGTGATTCGACACTTTTTGTTATAGTACAATTTCTAGCTCTTCTTCCAGTGAACAAATGTTGATTAATAACTCTTGGCATCAGAAATAATTCACAGCTTTTGCTTATTTTCAGCAGTTTAGTAAACTGAGGGAAGGTCTTGACAATCTTCATTTGCTTTGATTAGTAGCTGATTGACTAATTTGTATCTTTCTCAGCTTTCTGTCTATTGGGCCAAGAATAATATGGAAAGCTGGTTGTGCATGTCTGAAACATCTATCCTGTACAAATCTGTTAAACCCCTCAGATGTTTCTTGTTGACTTGAATAAATTCATTGCAAACCCCTTATCTAACAAACACTGCCACATGATGGCTCATGGGTATGCATGTTCTCCAAGTCATAAACCATCTCTAGTCCACTGATCTGCCAGGAAGATACTTGCTTGCATCTTCCAAATGAGTCTTGTCTTTTTTTCCGTGAATAAAGTAGTGTAGAGAATAGTGCAAGCTACAAACCACTTGTTGGAGGGTAGGCACTCAAGAATAATGCACACTCCTACCCTTGTAGGAATAGTTCTGCTGTTTTCCTTGCAGACTTCTTGGTGAGAATTGTGGAGAAGAATGCTTTTATTTGGGCAAAACAGTCAAGAAACAAAGTTACAATAAGGAACAGTCAGCCCAGCTCTCAGCTTTCGGGACCTTGCTGCCATTTGGACTGAAAGCAGAGTCCAGCAAGAACTTGTCCTGTAACATCTCTTCTGCCAGCTGTCCCGTCTCTGTAGGTCTTTTTGATCAAGAAAACCATTGAGCAGAGATGGATTCCCAGTCTAGATCCTGGCTAGTGACAGATAGTACCTTCCTTTTATTTTTTGCCCTTACATTCAGTTCAGCAAGCCACTGTGTGTTAGTTTTAGGTTTTGGAAGAAGTGCTAGAGAAGCATTTTTCAAGTTGGTTTCTCAATCAGGCAGCCTGGACTTGAGTGATGCCAATACAGCGTGCGTGCATGGGCTGGATTCTTCCACGGGCCTTGCTACTCCCATTTGGCTTCCTAAGCTCACCCATTCTATGCCAGACAGTTCCTTTAGCTTGCTGTAAGGCTTTGTTAACCACAGATTTTAGGAAAAAGTACACAGCCAATTAACGTCTTGCTCTGAGCAAATTGTAGAGACTGAATGGGATACATAGACATGAAAATCTATTTAAGATTAAAGGTTCTCATGTTGTACACCTCTCCCCCTCACAACTTGGGAGCTTTGTGGGATTCTGTCACAGCATGATCTGCTGTATTGCTGGCTCCCATGTTGTTTGACTGAGTCTGAAAAATTACTACAATAATCAGCTATCAGTGGGTAATGTTTTCCTCTGAGTTAAGAAGGAGCAGCCGCCAACTCCTGCTATGCTCTGTTGGATACATTGGGCATCATCATCAGGCTCCTCGAGTCCTAGTTTCTGGCATTTTGAATGAAGGAAACAATCTCTAACTATTTTTGATCATTCTTGCTGGTGAAGCACACGGCCCATCTTTCCCTACATGTACCATTCCAAGAGGTCTCCTGAGTATCTTTTTCAGAGCTGTTGAGGTATTTGAGTTGCAGTGACTGTGTTCTCTGTTTCTGTAATCCATATTCTACAGTCAACTTTGTTTCTTCTTTCCAAAAGTCTGTGGTAGCCAACAAAACGTGTTTTTTCTGCAAGTTAAACAGATCTCCTAAATTCTCCTAAAGGACTGATTGTCCTAAGGGATTCATCATCTCATTGATCTCTTTTTATTTCTGGTAGGCACTCAAAAGTTTGGGGGAATTATCTGTTTGTGTCTCTCCAGATGTCATTCTTTTTTCAGCCTTCTCAAAATATATTATAGTTTTTTTTTTTTCTTTCGGATTTAAATTAATGCCATACTTTTATGTCTTTTAAACCACACCTTTTAGGGATTTGTGAAATTTCAGAGATCTACAAATACTTCCTTTCCTGTTGGAGCAGAAATGTTGTGATATGGATGTTTGTACCCTCATCTACTCTCATGGAGCTTCTCCCCTTAACAGTGCTGTTGTAACTGATGCCAGCAAGTTGTCTACTTCTAGTGATATTTAAATTGTTCCAAGGGTTGGGGTATCTGTTAAGTTTTTGGGAGGTCTTGCTGTGTTAGTTGCTGTATTTAAACAAATCCTGGCAGGCAGGTCCCATTGTAGTGTGGTTTCCACGTCTTTTTTTGAGAAAATGATGCTTTTAATCACTTTCCTGTGATTCAGTTTCAGGTTACATTCTCTTGATCTTTTAAATAACACTGATAGATATTTTGTGTGCTTTAGGTTTGATGCTGTTGCAAATTAGGATATTGCGATTATGGGAAAGCCTCTTCTATGTATCTTTTTATTGGCCTCTTTCTTGTGAAGATGATACACTAAAGGGAGCTCTCTGAAGTCTTGCCTTGCAAGCGGTACTGAAAGTAGCTAACTTGCTTCTCAGCAGGTCCAGTCACTGATGCCACTAGCTAGACTGGCTAGTTTTGGATAGGATCCATACATGTTAGGATAACTATGCTGTGCTGGTCCCATATTATTACTTTCTTCAGGTCTTAGTCATCTTAGAAAAGGATTTGTTTGTTTGTTTGTTGCTGTGTGCCTCTTGTTTGCCAGGTTTATTTCTGTTATTCACTAACTGCATTAAGATGTCTCCACTTTTCCAGTCAAATGTGTATTTATTATGAAGTTCCCTCTCCACCTTAAGCCTGTTGATAACAGTACTTACGAGGGTGAATACAGAGCATTACACTGGGGGAAGCTTGGTCCTCCAGTGCTTTGCACCTTGAAGCAAATACAAACATCTTTTCCTGGTTTCTTTTGCTGTCAGATTCCTTTTCTAAAGGGACTGACAGACAGGAGAATTTTTAGCAAGTTTGTCCCAGTGCAGGTGTTGCTAGCGTCTGCAGTTACCTGTACTTTTGACACTTGGTTCTCTTGCTACCATTCCGTGGTGCATTTCCGGGCTACTAAAAGTGGACAGTCTCTTCTGGTTTTAGTTTTAGAGCTCCAAGCAAAAGCAGCAAGAGAATAGAGCTGAGAACTGGGGAGAAGATCCTGAGCAGCAGCAGGGAATAATCATTCACATTATGGCTTTATCTACTGATACAAAACAAATGCAAGTTTATATTTTATAAACTGCATTTATTCTCATTGGATAGTCCTGATAATACCAGTGCTTAAGGACTGCTTTGTGAAAAAGTCCTTGTCTTTGTGAAAGGGACGGTTTTGCATTAAACTAAAGACCACTCTGCATATGTTGGGTTTTTCCCAGCATTTATGTGGGCGGTTGATGTCATAAAAATATTCCTCCCCATACAGATCTTTGAAGCTCTTGTAAATCTTTATTGAGAAACATAAGGTAGCAGAATAACAGTTTTTTTTCTTTTTGGATTTTCATTGTTCTTTTTTTTCAGGTGCACTTTGTAGGCCTGGTGTAGAAAAGGAATATGGGGTCACGTGGGAAAGCAGTGCAACAGAGAACTAAGAGAGCAGGGGACGGCTGGTGGTCGGCTTCTCGGAGGGGTGGTGGAGGGCTGGGGGACACCGCCCGAGCAGCCGCGGAGGGGCTGCACCTCCGCTGGCTTTTCAGAGGAAGGTGCTTGCACGTACACACAGGGATGGAGGAACAGAAGGGAGTTAAAAAAGTCAACACTCTAAAAATATATTGATGAGTTAGGCATTTTTAATTCTCAAGTTTGGGGTGAGGGGCTTGTGATTGAGCCCCTTGAAGGCAGCTGGTTCTTTTCTTCTGGTGCTAACAACTTTGTGAAAACAGTATCTCGCTCTTTTTTTTTTCTTTAATCCTAATGCTATACATTGTTGACTGTGTTTAGATGGCTTGTGGGAATACAGATCTCCAGAGGACAGGGTAAACTAAACAAGCTTTTATATAAGGATAAATAAGGATTTTTGAGCACACACTAATCTCTGAAGAGCTCATGGTAGCATTTACAGAAGAAAGCAGGGGGAGAGTAAGAAAAGGAGAACAGTGGGAATAAATGAGACTTCAGGAAAAAGTCTTCCAAGAGATGCATTCTGCAAATCCCTTGGAGGGACATCTAACTAACATTCAGTTAACTAACTACAGTTGCAGACAGCAGTTGTATGGATCCTGTGAAGCAGTCCTTTCAGTAATGTACCTTACCTGCTGAGGGAACTGGTTTAAAGTCTGCTGGTGGTGCTGGGAGCCCTTGAGGGGCGTGCATGGTGGCGCTCGAGGGTCAGCAGTCTGCCTTGCTTTTCAGAAAAGCTGAGTGACTGGTGCAGAATGTCATAAAATGGCTTTGGTCTGGCCTTCAGTGCAACACGCCCTTGCCTCAAAGGCCCAGAGCATGTAGCTCATCCTGGCACTTAAAGCCCATCTCCTTGAACTCTGACTTATAACCCCACTTCTGCCCTCTTTTGCCCAGGGTTTTTGCCAGGGTTGCTGCCACCGGGTTCCTGTTGGCCTGGGAAGATGCAGCTGCACCCAGTGGCCGCCGACTCCTCGTGAAGCAGGCGTCAGACTCCACAGGACCTTCACATCTCCAGTCTTGTTGGAAACCACTCCTCACCCCCACTTCGGCGTGCCATGACAGTGTCAGATTCCCAGAGAAGTTCCTCTGAAAAATGAACATTTAGCTAATTAACACCTCACTAGAACACGAGGTATGCTGTGGCATGACGAACAGTTGCCTGCCTTTGCGTGAGGCATCATCTTGAATTGGAAGGACCCTGCCTGGAGCGTTTCAGTTTCAGACTCCTTTAAAGTTAGTGAGATCTCTGGGTATTTTTATCTCTAGGCAGTCAGAATTACTGTTTTATAAGGTTTGGAAAATACATCATATTCTGTGGGAAAGAAAGAGGTTTGTAAAACAGAGATGCTGTCATGAACTTCATCAAAATGAAGGATACCTTTGACTGGAGGGAGAGCATTTCCTGAAGAGATCTGTTTATCTCACTGAGATTCTTTTGTGCGGAGACATTTGACAGAAGAGCAGAAGAGCTGCCATCCTGCATCACAGTCAGAGTCTGTCCAGCCCGGTCTCCTGTCTCTGACAGAGGCCAGCTTCAAATGCTTCAGGAAAAAATACATTTCCATCATGATGGGAAATAACGTCCCCATGTGATGAGTTTAATGCCAGTCCCGGACACCTGCCGGCTGATTTACAGCGGAAGCACAAGACTGACTGTTCCTTTAAAATTTATTATTATTATTTTAAATCTCAGGTAATTTAACAGTAAATATTCCTAGCAAAATTCAACTCTGGTCCTATCTTGAATTGTTAATGATCTCTTTGTCAAGAAACTGCAATGTAGCACCAGATTTCTCAGGTTGCTAAACTGTTGTAGCCTTGATAGCCTTTTGCAGGGTAATTAGTTTAGTATACATAAAAGGAGATATATTCAAAGGCAAAGGAGGATCTGGTACACAGTCTGAGCTATAGTTTTAAGACTGTTTTGCACTGTGGGCCATTAACACATTTCTATTTTCTTTCTCCTTTCAGACATCTTGCCTGGTTATTCTTCATTACACCAGATTTTACCTTCTTTCTTTGTGTGTCTTCTCTGTTTATCTTTTCCAGCAATGCTGCTATGCACAGTTTGCTTTTTCCATTTGTTTCCTCATGCACTGAAGTGGAGTGGCAGTAAACTCTGACCATAGATGCTACAGCTTGGAGAGCATGACCAGCATTTGCAAACCATGACATGTAATGCTGAACACCAGAGAGATTGCACCACAGTGTGGGATGTACTCATACTTACTAGATATAGCACTTCTGCCATGCACAGGCCTCCTTTGTTATCTAAAATTAACTGTGTTTCTGGCACTGTGCTGCTGCTGTTTCCAAAGTGACAGCCTCTTCTTTTGCATCCCCAGGAGATCACCTGAGTAATGGTACACCTTTTTCTAAATACTGCCTGCTTGTCTTGTGGAGGGCTCTTGTGGTGTCAAATGCTGCCTTGCATGCTCGGAAATTACGAACCCCTGTTCCCAGGGGTAGGAAGGGACAAGGTTCTCAGGTCAAGTGCCCACCTGCTCATTATCAACAGACAGGACACCAACCTTTCTCTTCCTGGGTAAAAGACTCACTGGCTGCTTTCAAAGCTTCTTTTTTTGTTTGTTTGTTAATTGACTGTTGTCAAAAGCTAGGAAAAAACGTGCTTTTCTGATTGTCTCCTTCCTGTATCATACCAGGACCACTCACCAATGCCCCTTTCCTCTACCAACATAATGATGCAAAAACCTCACATGGTTATAGCCCTGTCATTTCTATCTTTTGATTAGTCCTTATTATTACTGGTGTAACTGCAAACAAGCCGCTTTCTTTTCTCTAGCATCAGTCTTGCTTTCTGTAAACCTGCCATAAAGTTTCATATTAGTATTTTCTTCTGGCAAATTCTGCCTCCACAATGCAGACTGTGTTGAGCGTGGTAGGAACCTCTTCCTGCAGACCGCTGTCCAGGAGAACAGTTGATTTCTGGGCTGCTATTTCCAACATACTATGCAAGTTGTAGCTAGAAGATTCATGAAAGCATATCAGTGTTTTTCAGGTACTTCAGTGTTAATGGGATACTCAAAAGGCCCACTAGGCCTTGTAGACATTTTGGTACCCCACATTTTCACTTTAGGTATTTCTTATTTTCAAGACTACATTACACAGATTAAGAAACTCACTGGCACAGAGTTTGCAATCTACATTAATCTATGGCACCAGTCACGTGCATTTGCAGAACACTGTCAGTAGATAGTAATAAAGATTTATCATGAAAAATATCCTAAAAGTTATAATTCCCATTTGTGTTTTTCTCAAGCCAGTTGTTCTTACCTGTATTTCTGTATCATCAGACACATTGTACAAAAAATTCTAAGTATGTGTTAAATAAGGCTAAATATTCTGCTAATGATAGATTAAATACCTCTAAGAAGTGCAACCATCGTATTCAACAGCGATCTAAATATCATAATGTTGTACACCTCTGCCTTTTCTTCCTGTCCTGGAGTATATTTTGGCTGGAGCCTTGGAGACACATTCCTCGCTAACCAACGTCTTTACGATCTTGCTGGAGCCAAAGTGTACATGAAGTCACAACTGAGTCTGAGGCACTGACTCTAAGAATACTAAGAATAGATTCAAATTGTCACTGTTAGGTGCAGTAATGATGTGAATTTACTCTACTGAAAGAATATAATACATCTTAACAGAAAAAAAAAATAGACCTTAAAAATAACTTTAAAAATAATTACAAAAAAGTCTTTGGAATAACAGCAGGGAAGGATGATAATTGAGACCTACTCAGAAAAATTAGTAATTTTCTCTCTCTGCATGCTGTGCTAGAGCCTGTGAAAAATGTGTTTAGTGATTAATTTACATTTCCTGCTTTATAGTCCTTACGAAAAGGCTATTTTGAAGGGCTGGTCTATTTAGAGCGTGTTTAGGCGTTGAAAGACATTAGGCCCGAACTCAGCAAACTGTGGTCCAACTCCCTGCCTGGGCGGTGGCAGCCGTCCTAAAGCTACGCCTCTCAAGGTCTTGGGTACGCACCCGCTGCTGCACAAAGCATCGGCCGGACTCCGCACGCTGCCTCCTGGTACCAGCAGCCGCAGGAACCTGGTCAGGGAAGAGAAGACACGTATTTTTGCCCAAACTCCAGCATGCCCCAGCCACCTCCTCCCCTGAAGAGCAATTCCATCCCACCTTGAGGCCACACTACCTCAAACCACATCTCCACTTCTTCTTGTTGGTGGTTTTTTCCTCCTTTTTTTCCCCCTTGGCCAGAAAACAAAGTCTGTTGTGGGTGGAGGCTAACAGAGGCACATAACAGCCAACAGATAATCAGCTGTATGAATGCACAGCTATTTATAAATGAAGTGGCAGCAAGCTAATAGCTTGTTCTGGAGGTAAGAAGGAGATTCGGCAGCTACTGTTGATCTCCCATAAGTCAGGCTGGCGAATGCCCAACGTGCTGCAGAGGGGGTGCTCAGCGCTGCCAGGCAGCCCAGCTGTACGTTTCATGGGCAAGGAAAGATAGGAGAAGTCTGCTACTGAGTTCAGCGCGGAGGTGTCTCAGATGTCTGTAACAAATACTGTATATAATTCAATGTAGCACATTGTAAACTGTTGATAAAAATGACTGGTCTAAGCTTAGCGTAGGACTAAACAATTTTCCTCTGGGTGCAGGTTTCTTGTAGACCTTTATCTGCGTATGGAGGCTGATTTAGGAATGCCATTTCACTTGAAGTTGTGATTAGCGTTTATTTCCCCGTGTTACATTTGAATTTAGCAGTAGATTTACTTACTCTTTTAAAACTAGGAACTTAGTCAAATCTCAAGATGTTTCTTTAAAGAACAAAACAGGAATGAATTGTGCTCTTATAAAATGGTAATATTCTCTTCACACTTTGCAATTATAGTAACCGGAATTCTATAGACTCTTAAAATTGTGGATGTTCGATATTCTACACAGTTATTAATATGGAACTAAAACAATTCCTCTAAGTGGGACTTTGAATATGATTTCTTACTGAGACTACACAGTCTTTAAATGACTGGGCAAAAATATTTACTGGTATTTTGGGGAAAAGTGCTTATTCATGAAGGATAATCAAATGAATAGAACATGTCAATTTATTTCAGATCTACAAAATACAAATCTAAAAATATAATTTTCCAGACAATATTCGCCAATTAGTTTATATTTTAGTATGTTCTTAAGCCTATCTTGTACAGAATGATAATATAACAGAACAACAAAATATTCTACATTTTAACTTTTTAGATTTCCTTAACTAAATCTATCATATACATCAAAAATATTGTTGTGCACGGTAACCAATTAAACATCTATATTTCAAAAATTGGCTATATCTCATGACTGAGACACCAATTACAGTACATTTATTAAAAATCCTTCCAGAATACACTCAGTAGTAACAGCGGTAGCAGTAGTTAAAATCTTACAGTTCTGTGAAATGATCGAAGCACATGATAACAGAATTACAAAATTCAGTTAATCATTTAAATGTAATGCAAAACCCATGTAAAACTACAATGACAGAAGAAATTACACAGGCACAAGTGCAAAAAAGCAATATTGTAAGCCATCTTCTCTCTTTGGTAAAAATCAATTAGCAGGAAGTATTACTGTAATAACTGAAGTCAAAGACTAATTCATGTTATTTTTTTTCCTACCATAGGCTGACTAGATGATTTGCAGGTATCCTCCAGTAGAGAAGTTAAAATTCTACTTAACACTGCCCATTTTTTCCTCTTTTAAGTTTAAATACTGAAATTAAAGATAAAGTTTTTGTTTTTTCTTTCATAAATAGCTTTTCAGTAGTATAGTCTCTTAAAGAATTTAAAAATAAATAGCAAAATATACACAATTTCAAAGATTACATTTAATTCCTTATGGGTATATCCTGAAAATATATCACCCAAGAATAAATAACTTTGGGTTTCTCAAATGTTTGGTAAAATGTCAATTACTCTTTTGTAAGGAGTTTTCTCTGAGGAGTAAGGAAGTACCATTGCTTTTTCTACAAAGCTTTTACTATACAGGTGGAAGTTTAGTAAATTTACAGTAAGAATATAATCTGTAATATATTATGGACCTTCTCCATTAAAAAAATACAGTAAAAAAACTTCCAAAATTAAACCTTAAGAATTTCAGGTTCAAACCTGAGGAGCTTCCAGGCAACCATGAAGTTCTCCTGGAGTGACAGTCAAGCTCAGCTGTGTATGTCAGGAGGCTAAAATAATAGTAAGGTAATTTCTTCTAGCAGTTGAGTCAAAGCTGTTTCCTACTGAGGACATATTAAAAATCCAAAAAGAACAAAGTGTTAAGAAAGGGACAAAGGGGAACGATCTGGGTGAGGAACACTTCAGTGTAAGCCATCCTGAGAAAGACAGAAATTTTCCTACAGGCATTTCAATATAACCATAGATTTTAAATAGATTCTTTTTCCTCAGTTGAAGAGCTTGACCCTCATGAACAATTAAGGTAATGCCACAGAAAATTTCTATTTGAGTTTGCAGGCTATCATCTTACTCAAGCTCCTCCTTCATTATTACTAAAGAAAACAAGAAAATTGCAGGCCACATCAGCAAAGCAGCTAGTTAACAGAATCCAGCAACTCGAAGTGTCATTAGGCATTCAAAAAAAAAAAAAAAAAAAGATCTTAACTGCAGGAAGATCTTCTGGAGCAGCAGAGCAAGAGCCCTTGCCTTTTTGAAGATCCATTTAAGCTGCCAGCGAAGTAAAGGCAGTTTTGACTGCTCATTTATTCGGAATGCATAAATAATAACATGTAGATTCAGTAACTTCTTATTCACACCTACAGATAATTTACATAAAATGTTAAGCAGAATGCTTTTCTACTCCTTGTTTGATTCCAAGCACAAGATGTAAAAACCAGTTAAATTGCACAGTCCAGCCCTTATCTCTGCAAACCTCTATCTGATCAAGAAAATGCTTTTTAGCATCTTCTTCGCTTTTCCCTACTGTCAGTGCATCCCGGATATATTCAATATCCTCTTTGCTGGTTAATTGGGGCATTCCAGTCATTAGCATCATGGAGAACAGGATGATCAGCAGGTTTGTGTGATGTCGAAGCGCTAAATAAGCCTTCACACATACATCCTACAAAAGAGAAGAACTTTTTGTTAATTGATGAGGTCAACTGAAAGTGATGGTTTAGGATTTTCACAGGAACTTAGGTATGAACTGCTCTCACTGACCAACACTATTCAATTACTGGCGTATGTCAGAGAGAGGAGACCCAAGAGAACTCTTCATCTGAGCAGAAACATTAAACTGACGTCTACATCCAGAGCTCATTGTTACTTCATTCATTAACACGCCTTAGGGCAACAAGTCCTGTTTTGGTGTACAAACTAAAGGCTGTTTTTATTAATACTGTATTAATTGCTAAAGCATAAAGCCTTAGCTTCACCAAAATTTCAAATTAATTTCCCTGTCGTATAATCCCTTTCTGTGACAGTTAAAGAGACAGCAGTAAGTCACTGTCTTCCTTTACAATTGGTATGTTCCCATTTAAAGACCATGGGATAGCAAGTGATACTGAATAAAGCAGCACCTCCAGGGGTCTATTCTTCATTTTATATCTATGTCTATAAAATTTGCAGAGGTGATGGCTTGTTAATGGAGAAGATTTTTCAGGCTTGGCGTTCCGAGAAATTTTTCCAGCTGACAGCTCTAGTTTAAACTCAGGCACATTGCCTTGCTTTAGGACTGCCGTACTGTCATACGGATTCAATGGATTATTGTTTTTTTTTTCCTGCTTTTTCACTTCCATATATAAGTAATTTGTGCTTAACAGCATAAACTTTAGAAGAAGAAAATTTCTGCAGCTTGGAAAAACGTGAAATGCCTTTTAAAAGAATACTTAATGATAAGTGACTAATACATAAGCTGAAATGATTGTTTCTTATATTAAATTTATTACTCATTTACTTTTAGAAATAACATTTTAAGGAAAACAATGCAATGAAGAAATCAATCAAACATTACAAAGTTAGATTGGACCTGCAATGCAGAAATGTAAAAAGATGAGAAATATTTCCAAGAAGGTTGTTGCTATTAAAACCTAAGCTGAACCAATGCTGATCTTTACCCAACTAAATATACATATTAACCTTTCCACAAATTTATATGAACTAATTTAAAAAATCATAAAAAATTCAAGTATTTTCATGTAAATTCTCCCAAATCTCATTAGCTCTCTAGAGCTCTGTTTATTTTTCACACGGCGTATGGTTTTTTTGTTCCTTAGAAACAGTAAGAATTGCACAAATAATCTTAACATCTATCACTGTTCACATCAGCAACATCAGGACAAACAACCAGACAGGTTAGGAAGATATACAGGAAGAAAGATAATATTTTGAAGATCTGTCTGTAGGGTTTCTTTCTTTCCCTTTTTTTTTTTTCCCCTATTGCCTGGCCCTTAAATCTTTCACTCTAAATTTCCAAATAAATCCTGTCCTGAAATAAGATGAGAACTTACAAACTCTCATGTCAGTTCTTGCAAAGCAGAAGATGAATTGCAATGGTCAAAGCACAATTTACAATAGAAAACACAAGCATCTTTTCACAGGGATTAGTTTCTCTCCATGACACCAGGAAAAAAAAAATTCTACTTATGTATATCAACTTCAAACAGGGAAATCTTGTCACAAGAGTTAGTGTGTGTTTTGTTCCTCTTGAAAGAGATGAAAGCTCTCTATAGTTATATCAAAGAAGGTTTTGCATTTCTCTATGGATGATATATCTCACTGCTGAAAGTGTCTGAGACAGAAAAACAATTATGCAGTCAAGAAACTGGCATCACTACATCTCAAATGCAGTTCTTGTAAGAATTCAAAAGCTTTAAAAAAATCTGTATCTACTTGTTACAGTTATTTATTCAGGCAGGAACTGAATGGAGTTTTGAATTAACATCTTTCAAGAAAAGTCATTTTTGTACTTCTGAGAGAGGCAGAGAGAACCAAAAGTAACACATATGTGTCAAGGGTATGTGAATACCATGGGATTAGGAAAAAAACTTTTAACTAATATAAAGCCACAGGCAAAATGAGAGGAGCTGAGGAGAAACCCAACCCCCCTTGTCCAATATACAACAAAGAACAATTATTTTGAGAGCTTTAAACTGTCACAAGTATTAGTATCCTAAAAGTCAAGGATTTTTATAATATAAACTGCCCAAATTCTGTTATATAGGCAATCTCTTTCCTGTACAGTATACTAGAAAAAAGTATTTTTTTAATGATGAATTGTACATCCTTCTTTTTTCTGTCACCTTTGTTTGACAATCAAATACGTGCAATTTTGGAAACAAATGGTACAACCAGAAGAAATTATTAGATTAGTACTGAAAATACAGATCTCTGTGTTATCAAGTCAGCACGGTAAAGTAATGAAGAATGGATTAATTAAACAAATGAGAAATAATGAATAAAAGTTCATTCATAAGCCAGTGGAAAAACTAGTAAAGAAAAATTTACGGTAACTAATAGCTGCTAGGTGGGCAAAGCTCAAAAGACTAGGAGGATTTTGCTAGTGAAAAACTTAGATCCTTCTACGTGAAAAACTTGCATGCATATAGGAGTAAAAGAGTTGCATGGGTTTCAGCCAAAGGCTGGAAAGGAAACGCCACCACGTTTGACACTTACAGCAAGAGAAATCTGGACAGTACCAAGGCAGCTGAAAAATTCACAGATGGTACAGAAAAATACTTGTCTTCTCAGATTAAGTCATGCTTATCAAATATTGTTTTCTGCTAAACATTTCTGTCATGTCATTAATAACCTCTGGCATTATTTTTTTTAAACCATCATAAGAAAAACAAACCTAAAGGGAATCAAAATTCAGACTAAGAGCTAATAGAAGCGAGCTTTACTGCTAGTTCCAGAAAGGCTGCCATGCCACTAACAGCTTTAAAAGTTCAGTAATAACTAACTATACCCTGTTGCAGTGGACTTAAATCAAAGTTACCTAACTAGCCTTCTCTGACACCTGCAGTAGGAGCTGTGGCTAACACATCTGTAGGGACTGTATCCAATAGATGACAGAGAAATAAAATCAAACAAACCCATAGATATTTTCAAATATTCAAAGGCCGAAGCCTGTAAAAACAAAGGATTCCTCTGAAGTACAACATATTTAATGTAGCTGAAGTACAAATTAATGAGACATGCTCTTAAAAATTAATGAAGGATAAATGCTGAGATTTTTCCATTAATACTTGAATGAGTCAGCAGGCACAATGAATGAATCCCTATTAGAAAACATGATAAAACCAGCCAGTTGAAAAGTAAAGCTATCATTTTGTTTACTTTTGTACTCTTAACATATAATTAAAACATACTTTTTTACAGCAAAATATGTGATGCATTTCTTGCTCCATGTTACTATTTTACTTGTACGAAGTATTTTGCTTTCTTCTTTCTTTTTGTTGGTCTTTGAGACAGAAAAGCCTTTTAATGTATTACCATTATAGCAGGTTATAAACAGTATGTAATGCAGCAGAACTGTACGTGAACTTACATTTTTTCAGTCAGTATTATTGTTGTCTATGTCTAAATCATCCCATTTAAAATGACCAGGTCAGATATCACAGTCAGAGTTCACAATCTGGTTAAGGACACTAATGGAACTGACACTGGCACTATCACAGCATTTCTGAACAGTCTGCATCAGTGGGATGGTAGCAGTATTTACTTTACAAATTTATACCAGAGTAAAAATAAAAAAATGCATTCAGGCAAACCCAGGACTTGCTACTGTATTACAAAGGCATCGCTTAGTGAAGAGAGGCTAAGACCAAAATCACCTCCTATTACTTTTCCTGTTTGGGCTGCTGATATAACGGCCAGACAATCTCTAAAGAGCTGGATGATCCATATAACACAACATTTCCTCACTGCAGACAGTAAGGTGTTGCTACTCTTTCAATTCTCTACTAGCACACTTTCATATTTTCAACTATTTTCTGCTTCCAGAACAGAGGTCTTCTATGAAATGAAATATCCTAGATGGGTGTTCTGGCCCCACACTTGCACATGGCTTACAGCTGCTGCATTGGCCACCCTTCTTGTATGCAGTACAGCTCACAGGCTTCTTTAAGAGCACGGGCTCAGCATTTCCCACTTCCAGAGCAAAACCTACCCTGCTTTTAAATCACCTGAGTTAACAAGCCCCCTTCGAAACACCTACACTGTAATAAAGCTAGTCCTTGTGCAAAATAAAGACTCAAAAATAGCACCCAGTTGTTTAGTTATCTTCAGAAGTCTGGGCTCAAGGATGACAATTGCCTCAGTATTTGCTGTACAATCACGTATACGTTCAAAGGCATGTATTCACTATCCAACAATAGGTACTCCAAGTTGAAAAACAAACTCCTTACCATGTCAGAGAGACTGGTTCATCCAAAGGTAATCCAGAACATCTAATTTAGTCTTCTGCTCCGACTGTCATGCTGGGGGAGACTTTTTCTTTTCATAATGTAGGGAACATCCTTTCTAATCAGGCACATATTTAAAGTTCCTAAAGATGTGCACAGGAATACCACTCTGGACATCCATTTACCTCTGCTCAGCCATGCTCTCAGACATTTCATTAAACATACTGAGCAGCATTTTGCTTTTTTCCCTCCTTGTCTAGGTCCTACACAAGCTTACAAAATCACAACTGCTTCGGAGGGGCTCACTTTCAAACAGAAACTGCAATAGAATAGATTTTGAACACCGTTCTTCTCTTTCAGAGTGTTAAGTCCATCCACTTCACCAAACCAGAATGTGGCATAGTTTAGTGCCACTGTAAATTTCTGTCCAGATGCAGTAAGCCGAGCCCCAGGACAAGAGGGCAGAATCCGGAGGGAGTAATGCTGCCATGGCAGCTGAGGAACACCTACTTGTGCTACACAGAAGACTCTGCTCAATGCTATCAGTCTCCTCTACTGCCACAAATACTGATGCCCCCTACAAAGTATTTTCAATCAAAACACGAAACAAAGAAAGGACTGCCTGTCTGGTCTGCTGCTAACTGAAACTCTTCAGTGTGGCTTTGTGGGTGTTTGCATCCTACTCCCATAATCCTTCAGATAATGTTTGCTTTTAGCTGGAGCTAAAATATCCCAGAATTGTATTACGATTCAGTAAATTTTATTAACATAATACCCAGGAGCCTAGATCTTTGAAGTCTAAGGCACTAATGTTCATTTCAGAGAGTAAAAAAACACTGCTTAGTTGATTTACAGCTAAATATTCACTTTACCTGAAATTTGTGGAAATGGAGACTTGTCTTCTTTCCGGAAGTCCCCATTACAAACAGAAAATCCGGAGTCAGCACAAAAGGAACTCTTTCCTTATTAATTCCAAGGAAGCTTTTATAATTCCCAAGAATATGGCCAAAATCAATATGGAAAAGGTTACCTTCATAAAAAGAAGTCATAGTTAGGCTCAAATACAACAAACTGCCAAGAACACTTATTTGTATTTTGTACCCCAAACGCTCTTTTTTGGGGGTATATATGATCACCCTTTAGTTCAGCAGAAAAGGCTATTTTCTCTCTTTTTTTTTGAAATACACAATTGCATCCTTCTGGCAAAGTTACTTTTTGTTTGTTTTTGGCAGTTGTTAAAACCAGGCAGAACTGCTGTGTTTACTAAACATATGCTCACAACTTTTCAAAAATGAAGCAGGGAAAGCTTGTGCCTCAGATCCATAACAAAAAGATCCCAGCATATCACTACATGGAAAAGGCTTGTTGATTACGTTACAAATTCCCAGGATTCTTGTGCTATCCAGCTCCTTGGCTAATGCTGGTCACTAGAACATGCTTCCTCCTCACAGACCTGCATTACCAATTTATATATCTTCCTGTACTGTACAGAATAAGTTTGCCTTGACACGCCCTGGATAACTTGGAGATTGTGGTACACTATCAGGTCCCAAGAAAGTGATGAAAAACTCCACTTTTACGGACTGCTACACCTATAGGACTGGAGGGCTCTGCTGCTCTTCAGATTACTTTATTACTTTGGTTGGCAGACAAGATGTAAAGAGTATGTTTACTTAAAAACATGTATTTGTAATAATGGCTTATGTATACAAAAGGACGAAACACCAAATGATGTAGGATGATACTTAATAGTGATCCCTAGGAGGACCACCCTTGGATGTTCCAGCATTTCAGTCAGCTTTTGCATCCTCACAACCTATCCCAGAGCTGACATACTCTGCAGACCTCTCAGTCACATCCTTCTGGCTTCTGTTGTTCAAGACAGCCCCTGCTAAACTCTCTGGCTAACCTGCTCCTGATTACAAATGAATAACCTTTCCTTTACTGTCTCCTTTTCTACTGACCTGTCCCTCATTTTCTGCCAACGGGCACTTACATTGAATTACATAATACATATAGTACTATATATATTAATGTTGAAATTAAAGCATTTCTTTGTCTTCTTTTCCTCAGGGACTTCTGGTGAACTTTTTTTATTGTAGTCTCCAATTAGCTCATTTCTGCCTTCAGGGTACTTCCTCTCTCCAACCTTCAACTGGTAAAACTTTAACTACAATATGATTAATATTAAATATATAGTCTTCTAACTAAGCCCCAAAGTATTTTCTGTCTCTTCGCATTATGTAAAGGCTAATTACGAAGTAACAAGATCATGAAACCAGAAGTAAATTTCTTAGACCAAATAAAACTCCTTCATATGTACTGCTCAATCTGGGGTCCTTTCTGGGACTTCCATAGAGAAGTAAAATTGGGAATGAATCAATACACAACCACAGAAATAATTCCCGAAGTTTGTAATACAACAAAATTTAGGTTCTTTGTTTCCTCAGGTACGGCGTGGGACAAAAGGACCATAGAATGCTCATGTAACCTGCCTGCATAGCCAACTTACACAAAGAAATCTGTGATTTATCACATAGTGGTCCTTAAAGATATCAATGGACTATTCACAGCTGACACAGTTGTGCTGACCTACTCAGCTGCTTGTGAATGGTCTAGACAATGTCCTCCTCTAGATATATTGACGTTCAGTAGAAAATAGTCCACTATTCATGGACCAGCAACCTTCTACAAACACACCTGGTGCTCTTCAATCAGCTAGTCAGTCAGGCAACTGAAAGTAGCAACCCTGTAAGAGTAGCTGCCCAAGTCAAGCTCGGGTTAGCTCTCGTTGGCTGGTCCAGGGGTGCTGCCCAGCGAAGGAGATGTCTGATGTTATGACAGAGAATGTGAGAGCTTGACAACTTCCCCAACTTTGGCTCATTAGTGGGTGAGATTAATCATTAAAGGTGCCATCCCTTGTCAATTTGACAAGTGTGCTTTGTCCCCTGCTTTAATCTGCTTTAGTATGCTCATGTTTAAATTGCTTGTATTTCTTTTATTATGCTCATGTTTGAATTGTTTGCATTTTGCTTACTACATTTATGTTTGAATTGTTTATATTTCACTTAGAAATAGATGTTGGTGTAGCTAAGGTTCACTGCTACAATAAAATCACTGTAACTTGGCATTCAGTTTGTTGTCACTTTGTGTTCTGGTATACAAAGAACCCTCTTGTCCTGTGACAAACCAACCCACAGACTTCAGGAGCAAAAACGCTACACTCCATGTACACTTTCTAGGATTTTCTACAAAGGTATATAAACCAATTATTTTCCTTGGAACACAATCCAGTAACACCTGAATTCTGCAGCAGATACAATTCCACTGGACACATTCAGAACTCCATCCACACTCCAGACAGATGAATAGCTGTCTCCTTTTAAAGTTTTTTGGCTTTTAGATATTACATATAGACATAAAAATTAGCTTTACATTCCTCATGACTTAGTTTGTAACAAACTCATCCTTGGAAAAGAAAAGCATCATTAATGATAAATATCTAGAGCTTATATAAAGGCCAAAAGGGGTGATGATAGGCTTCAATGTCACAAGAGTACCTCAATTTGTAAGCAATGCTGACAAAACTGGATTGTCTTCATTCATTGTTACGTGCATCATATATTAGATTAAAACATAAACTTAGTGAAGTGTAGACAGTCCTTGCATCTTCGATGAAATTCTCAAAAAAAAACCCCAACAACAACCCCAAACTCACCTGTTTCTGTAATCATAATGTTATCATTGTGCCTGTCTCCTATCCCAAGTACAAAGGTTGCCACACAGTATCCAGCACAGGAATAAACAAACCTTTCCACAGCTGCCTGAAACTAAAAATAAATTTTAGAGATGTTAAATGCTTCAGTGGTAGTAACTAACATTTCTTCAGTCATTCTCAAATTCATATGCCTTTCTGTTGATGTGTATCAGCAAAAGTTTGACAAACTGTCTTATTGTCTTATTACTGTGCTGCTGCACAGCAGAGATTAAGATCACAGCCCTGCATTGCACTCGCTGTGCTGTGAGAGCAGGCTCTACCCCTGAGCACAAATAAAATAAGCATACAGTTGTCCACACTTCCTGAGAAAAAAAAGCAAGCAGAAAGCTCGAATAGGTCACTGAACCTACCTAAGCAAAGGAGTTGTGAGTACCCAAACCTGCACTTAAATCCTCTAAAACCACACTGCCTCTCAGTGCTCCTAGACATCCTTTCAATCTGCTCCTCATGTATCACTTCTAAGTAACACTGACAAAGGAGTCATTTCTAAAGCATCTTGTTACTCAGGAGCCCAGCTGCCAGCTGGATGCAGAAGGCTCTTTCACAGGCACTCACAGCCGAGTACAGGCAAAATGAATGGATTTTTCAAACTCACTTAAGTAACACAACCGTAAACACAATCGTGTTACGGTTAGTAACCCTCAGTTAGTAGGGTGCATTTGAAAACCCTATGTCCTGGTTTAGGCTGGGGTACAGTTAATCATCTTCATAGCAGCTGGTATGGTGCCGTGTTTTGGATTTAGGAAAAACTAATGCTGATAACACACCGATGTTTTAGCTGTTGCAGAGCAGTGCTTACACTAAGTCAAGGACTTTTTAGCTTCTCATGCTGCCCTGCCAGCGAGGAGGCTGGGGGTGCACAAGGAGCTGGGAGGGGACAGAACCAGGGCAGCTGACCCCAACTGGCCAAAAGGATATTCCATACTATATGGATGTCATGGTGAGCAATAAAACTGGGGGAGCTGGCTGGGGGGGGTTCCTGCTGCTTGGGGACTGGCTGGGCATCAGTTGGCTGGTGGTGAGTGACTGCATTGTGCATCACTTGTTTTGTGTATTCTTTTTTTGTTTGTTTTGTTTTTCTTTGCTTTTCTTTCCTATTAAACTGTCTTTATTTCATCACACAAGTTTTACATTTGTTTTCCCCCGATTCTCTCCCCCATCCCACTGCGGGGTGGAATAAGCAAATGGCTCTGTTGTGCTTAGCTGCCTGCCGAGTTAAACCACAACACTCTGTTTAAAAATTCAAAGAACTCACCTTCTCCTCAATGACGCATCTTTCCTTCAGCCACTGGTTTAGTATTTCATCCTTAAAGGCACCAGTGTTGCCAACTGTACTCTGCTGAATTTTGGCAATTGTTGTAGCATCTTTCACAATTTCAATCATTCCTACAGAAAGCAAGGGCGAAGATAGAATTTATATTAAATTTATATCAAAGCATATAAAATATGCAAAATAATATTTAAAATTGTGTTTTTTAAACCAAATGCATAATTTCATTGCTTGTGAGCAGCTATTTATTTTATAAGCAACAGCGGTTCTTGCCCACTCCCAGCTGAAGCCAGCCAGAGCTCATAACTACCCTGGCATCCTAAACTCTTCCATGAGAATGTAAAACCTTTTAAAATGTAAAGAATCACACGATGAGTGTAGACCTGCTGCATGACGCTTTCCCTGAGCAGAGGAACTACCTCTCCTGATCCCCTGCAGAAGCCCAGGTACCATTCACTTTCCAAAAAGCTTCTCCCCAGCTTCACCAATTTGAGGAGCTGAAGAGGAGCTGCAGCATTGTGGTAGCCTGGGAACAAAAGTGATGCTGGAGGAACAGTGATGCAGACAGAGCTCCTGTGGGCCCTCCTGCAGTAAATCCAATTTAAGCTTACATGTGCATACACGCAAAAAGGTTCCAAAATACCAGTATGCCAGTACGTTGCTGGTAGAAAGCTCTTGCTATTGGGGCCTAGATGTCAGCACAAGTCAGTAAGGATACACTGTTCTTCACTAGGAGAGAAACAATCCAACAACCAGTCTATTCCCACTGGCCATGGGAGGTTGAACAGTAGGCAAGGGTGAAAGTCCCTAAACTGAACAGATCCTCACAAAGGCAAATCAGGCAGAAACAAGGACTTTTACTGTTCATACTAACAAGTTATGCAAAAAAGGGTAGGCTAGAAAGAGATAGCAGAAACAGAGGCTGCAACACAATGCTGCACGGTAACCAAGACCAGCAGATGCAGCCTCCCCTTATACTGCGCATGTCTGTATGAGGGAAGGTCAGATTTTAGTTGAAGCTATTTGGTAACCGGAAATATATTTTCTTCTTCCAGTTCAAGTTCAACAGTGTCTTCTAGGTAAAAGCCTAAGTTCCCGCTGAAAGATAAGCAACCAAACAGAAATATCTCTTTCTCTCAAAAGTGATTCAAAGCAGTTTCTGATTTGGGTTCGGTTTGACTATCTGAAACAGATGAATTTCTAGCTATTCACAGTCCTACCCTTTTGCAATTACTGAATTATGTGCAAATTTTTCAGTAACAGAAAAACAAAATAGTAATGTCCTGCTCCATGCATAGATAAATTCTCCTCCACCTTCCATGCATAGATAAATTCTCCCCCAGGAAGTATTTCTTCTGTAATGAAAGAGACATGGTTTTGTTTGTAACTAAAGTATTGTGGAAATACGACCTCCAAAAACCACCACCACCAAACTAAAAAGCTCTCCATTTTGGTTTGTGCTTGTCAAGCTGTTGTTTTCCTCCTGGGAGTGAGCTCCAGATCACATTCCAGCTGCTGAAAAGGCTTCCCCTGTCTGTGCTCACAAATCTCCCTCTACCGGTCAACAGCTTCTTGATTCCAGGGCAGTGAAGCTGTTGCAGGAGGCATCTTCTGCTTCCATTTGCATTTTAAAGTTCTCCCAGCAAAGCTGTATTGATTAGCAATGTGAAAAGTCTGCAGATTTTAAAGCAGATGCTAATGAAAACCCTTTACTAATCATTCTCCACTGTAGTGCCAAAAGACTGGTACAAAACCTACACAAAATGTTGTACAGCTTATTCTGCCTAAGTAAATACTTTAAAGGTATGGCAAAAAATGGCAAAAAAATATATCTGCTAGAACAGTAAATCTCTACTGGCAGATCCCTCTAAATACAGATATGCCTCTCAGTAGGTACGGTTACTCCTAGAGAAGGCTTCAGTAACTAGGACAGAGGATCTCAAGTGGGCTGCATCGGGAGGAAACGCAGCAGCAAATCCACAGTGTTATGTTTCTAGAGATCTGTGGTACTAAAGCAGGTGACTTTTACATTATGTGCCAGCTTGAACTTTTAAAATTTGGCAGTGATACAGCATAGTAAGTAGTGATAATTGCCTTGCAGAGTCAGGAACATATGGCAACGTCAAAGGGAGAGATAATAGGGTACGATCTTTCACCAGTGATACTTGGAAGAGAAAGTTCTTCCTCCTGAGGTCTATTTGGCAGCAGCAGTGGAGAGGGCAGATGTTTCCAAAACTGCAAACCGCATTGAATGCAGATGTCTTCGTCAGACTGAGAAAGATCTATACAGGAGGGGATACCAGCCAGGTGTCAGGAAATCTGTAAGACACCTGGCTGTTTCTCTATACTCAGTGTAAAATGGGGTATTGTCCTTGAGTAAACACACAGAAAATGCCCCAAGTTTCATGGAAATATTATGAGGTAGGGAAGAAGCAGCTTGGAAGAAAACCACAAACAAATACTGTGAAATAATGTTTGCATGTCACTTCTCTTTGGTTTTGTTCCAAACAAGCATAAACTCTACATCAAAGTGTCCCAGATTGCGTATTACTCATTTAGGCTGAAGGTATTCTCAGCAAACTGAACAGAAGCCTTTGTGTGATTAACCATACCCCTACTGTGGTGCTGGGGGGACGCTAAATTCTTACATCTCCATGATGCATGTAGGAAAGCAAACAATTATTTCCTTGAAATCAAAGAATGGGGAGTCAATTAAGAATTTATGAAAGAATAATGAAGTCTGTAAGTTGAATATGAGAATGCTACGGTCACTAGCATAATTCCTCCACCTTCCCCCATTATTTCAATGTTAAACTGCCTTAAGATGATCTTAAATAAAATTAAACAAAATCCTGAAATCTGTCTAAAAAAATTATTTTTTTACAACATACATAAGGGTAAAAAAAACCCCTCCTTGTATTTACAGTTAAAGTGTAGTTAGTATTATGATATATTGTGTTCCATTTCCTTTTAATTTATTAGAATTCTATCAATATGATTTATTTTGTTTTAAAACACTTACGTTAGGACAAAGGAAACTCTTTTGTGTCATGCTACCAAGTATTTTATCAGTGAGCTTGGGTTCTCTGCATTGCTGAGAAATCTTGAAGCCAAACGAAAGGATGATAAAAATTTTACGGGACAATGTATTTTAGAGAGGAAGTACACTGTAGATATTTATTAAAAATAATTCTTAATTTTACTGGGACTCAGTTCATCATTCTTCGATCCATAAAGCAAAATATACCGCAGAAAAAGAAATGAAGTAAAAACCTGGAGATCACAGGAGATATGTGGCAGTATTTATATTATCATTACTTTATCAATCCGTGCAATTAATAAGTACTGCTAACTACACAGATGACAGAAGTTAACAAACTTACTAATTTTTACACATGTTCAAGCTTTGAGTAAATGGCAGAGCTGTACTTGCTAATCCATCTCACCAACGCATACCAAAGCATTCTTTTCAGCACTATAGCTTCATTTGGGCATGGCCAGTTTTTCTACACTGAGGAGGCTTTTCTCCAGCCAATTGTTCAAGAACTGGTCAGTAAAATTAACTCTACAGACAATTCTGTATTATCTGGATACTAGGAAACTGTACAATGTGGATGTGCTAGGGTACATAATATATGCAAATCCAACCACAATGAGTCAGCTTGGAGCCATCAGAATGTACAAATTATATATCAGTTTGGCATTTCTGGATGTAAATGAACTTCTCCCAAGCTGATCAGGCTGCTCTACACACCATCACACAGTCCTCCAGGAAGCTTCATAAGCAACTCCTTGATTTCTCCCACCATAAATTCTAGAAAATAGATGATCTGTGCTGCATTACCTAATGCCCATTGAAGAATATTGCCTGAACATCCTGTTAACTGATGTTGTTGCTTCTACGTAGTATAGGATATGAAGTTTTAGGTCAGGAAAAAACACAAATGTTTTGCTGTTTTAACCCTTTTCTCTATTTCATTGTTATTAATATATTAAAACACATCTGGAATAAGTCATTTACTTTCACTGCTTCTTTATACCAAATATTGTTATTAAAGAGAAGCTTAACACCAGGAGCCAAACAGTTGGACTTGCAGAGTAATCACAGTCAGTTAAGCTAATCTGCCCATCAGAAGGGCAGAAACCATTGCTAAGAGATAACTGAAGGTTGTTCACAGAAAGATTAAGAAACTGCTGTTTATCTCTGGACCACAGTGCATAGTAGAACACTTCTGTACACAACTTCTGTTACTATGATATTTTGAATTTCTAATTACAGTAAGTGTGATCTCATACCTATTTTGTTCCCTGTAGAAATACAACCATACGGTAGCAAACAGAGGTCCAAGGATTCTGCTTCCCAAATGGATTCCATAATTCGAAGAATCTAGTAAAAACAAAATGTATACACTAAGTTATTTCAAGTTGTTTGGGCATTACTTATTACTCACACAAATAACACTACCCAGATGTCTGAGACGGGGCTAAACTTACTTGTCTATTTTGCAGCTTAAAAGATAAACACAGAAAGTGTGCAGCCATTCAAGATTATCAGTCACAGAACCAGGGTTTATATTTCCTAACCTGTCCTGTGCCCAGGCACTCTCTACTGTTTCATAAAATATTAATAAGTATCTTATATGATTTCTACATGATCTGAAATTGAACACATCAGCAAGTATATATCCCCCAAAGTGCTAACAAGCCAATTTGTCAGAACAATCAATGAAATATTACTACAGTATGGTACCTACCAATTTCTTTTTCATTTGTAACTTCACCCATTGCATAAATAAATCATAAACACTCTTCATCAGAAAGCCAGACCATCTTGCACTAAATAACAGATTTCCTTCTCTGGAACACCAAAATGTGGAGTATGTATGGCATATGGTAGGAACAACTGGGGTAACAGTAACATAAAACATTATAGTACAAAAAAGAAGATCCAGTTTTGATATCAGCTTGTCATACAGCTTAAAAAATGAAAGACAGCCTCCTGTTTTATGTGGACAGTAAAGAAAATGTGTACATGTTTCTGAAAAGTAAAACAATTGTTAAATATTCACATTATTCACTATACACCTAAAATGCAGAATTTTAGCTATCATACCTGTAAAATAAGCATGTCTTGGCGGAGGTCATCTCCATGTTTGAAGATTATGCCTATGGTTTCATTTGATAGAGCGGTTGGATCTGCACATTTAAACTCAAGCCAGAGGGGCTTCTTCTTAGATGCCATTACTTTACATTTTTCTATCTGTGAAAGACACATTTATTGCTAGGGATTGTACTCCAACATCAACACAACTAACCTTTTCATACATCAACTACAGAGTCGTTTACCAACTTCCAGCCCGTTATACCACAAGAAATGCACATGTAAACACATGTAAAGAATGGTATACAGTTGCCACAGAAAACCTCGCTGAACCTGCATAGCTTTTAACACTGTCCATGATAAAGGGAAAGCATGCCTTGACTCTCTGAAACTGGTTTTAACTTTTAAATCTGCTTCAGACAGAAAGAACTTTTAAACCAAGAATAAGAGCTTTGGGCATTACTGGCAAATACGGAACCTTCCAACAGCACTCTGAGAGCTGCTTTGCAAAACAGGAAAATAATAGTTGTCCACTGCAATTTGCCACATCATCCACCCTTGCGGACTTCTAGTGAACTCAGTTTTTCCAGATTGCTTGATTTAATTCAGTTTCCTAAGCAATTCGTTCAGTCAAATTCGTGTTAAATTACTTTCGCAAGTGCCATTTTCCACATAATAATTCATAAAATAACAGAATAAACCCTCATTTAGGTTTCCTAAATTTTTAATCTTGAGAAGTTCAGCAATGAAACTACAGAAATTACATTACTTCAAATGTTTTCTCAACTAATTATGTCTGATACAAATGTAGTATTAACATTTTCTATTCTGGAATTCCTGGTTCATTGTTGGAACACAACTATGTACAGTACAGCCATCTAAAATAATAAAGGCATTTGCACACTTGTGTTTGAAAGCTGTCAGAATTGATGTCAGAAAAGAGTATTTTGGAATATTCGTGTTTTGCAGATTGAGGTTCTGAGCTTGTAGTTTGAAAGAAAACAGTTTTTACCTTTTTTTTTTTTTTAAGGAAAGAAACTTAAAATCTGAATGTACTAGAAACACTGATTTTACTTCTAATATCTGGTTTAGAACATTAAAATTTCAGGCTACAAGGATTTTAAGCTTATGAACAAGTGACACTTGTTAGAAGGAAGATGAAATTAAAGCTTACCAATACAGCTTGTTGTATCAAACGTTTCTGTTCATATAGTTTGAAGAAAAATAAAAAAGACTGTAGCCCATCTATTTTTGGACATAGTTACTTTCCCTTGTAAATCAATTGCTTCCTGTATCTAGGAGGGTCCTGGTATGGCTGTACACTTCCTAAGTGAAGGAAAACTAGAAAGCCCTGACAGATGTTTTATTTTGAAGTCTACTTTTTGTCAAAAAGTTAAATAAATAAAGTTTAAAAGTTAAAAAAGTATAAAAGTATAAAAATTAATAATATTTAAATTAATATTTTGAAGAAGTCACAGATTGTGTATTTCTGAGTAAATAACGTTTGAATTGACTTCTGTACTGACAGTACCTCTGTCGTGCCCAACTGGGAGGCGTGGGTTTATTTAACAGAAACATGGACAGATCTGGACAACTAATATCAGTTACCCGGATGAGTACCCTACTGATTGGTAGTTCCTTAAGCTGGATGGTTCATCTGTCTGTAGCTAAGAGAAAAATCAAAGGATTCTTTTCTTGGAGGCTCCCTCTTGCTGCACATCAAGCAAATCTGAAGATCTTCATTGTGCTTTTTTACCCAAACCTCACATTGCATAGTAGGTGCAAGAACAAATCTACTTTCACAACACATCTGCTGATTTATTAATCATGTTTTTAACTTTGCAAAACATATGAGTTGGCATAAGCCTCCGCAACCTCGCCACAAAACTGGAGGAAGCAACACAGAAAAAAAACAAGTGTTTCTTAACATGTTTCTAACAAAATGTTAATTTATATTCTAGTAAAAGCAACACGATCAACATAGAGATATTAAAAAAATCAGAAATAGCTAAGGTACACATTTTTGTTAGTAAGACCAAGGTCTGGACCTAAACCTTAATGACATGTGACGGTCAGACACATCTTTCAAGTAAGACAGAGAAAGTAACTGTAGGAACAGAAACGGAATATCCCAGAGCCCCTGAAGTCAGTTGAAACAGTTTTATACAGGTATTTAATGTAAAAAGAAGTCAGCTACCTGGATAAATCCTAAATTTAATTGACATTTAATGATTAGGATTTTATGGTGTTTTTGTTTTAGTATATGGTAGCATGTAATTACATTTAGAAAAATGCTATTAGCTTTGGGAACAAAATCATTGTGAAGCCATGAAATGTCACTGTATTCACAGTGAAATAAGATCTTCAGACATCTTAGCAAAAATTTTTACCAAATGAAACATACTTGCAGATAGGAGATTTTTTTCAAAAAGGATTTGTACTACTTACCACTAGGGCTCCTGCTCTTAGCCCAGGATCATATGGGACTCTAAAACTTTCTGGAAGTTTGCTGCTCTGTAGTTTTTCAAGCTTTTGTCTAAGCTGTGCGATAACTGCAATTGCAAGTAAGAAAACTCATTGAAATCAAAAGTTGGAAGGAAAAAAGTTATAGCTAATCAAACTCATTAAGCATCATGATTTAGCTAAAAAAGTCCTCAGTTTAGTTTTAAATTGCTTTCCTCAAGGATGTTCTGATTTGAGGAACAGAGGAAAACTCTTTAACTTGCACTATGAATGGGGCTGTTTCAGATACCTAAAGCTAAACTCTTCAAGCACATCACAAGTCACAGGTCCTCTACACAGTGTTGAAAGTACTACTCAGTGCTTGGTGTTCTTCTGAAGACTCCATCTCTGGGGTTTAGGAGATTACATTAAAATGTGACCTTTCATTTAAAAAAGCAAAACAACACAGCACAACACACAAAAATATATTTTGCCCTTATAACTGCCAAGGAAACATTGAAATATCTACCTTAAAGGCTCATTAGGAAGAGGCAATTAAAAGCATCTTGCATTTTCCAATATTATTTTGACCTATCCCACTGCACTTACAGCCAGACTCGCGGCTTTTGAATTCTTGGAGTATTGTGTACTATAACCACAAGGAATCCAACTACAGAGATACTGAATTTCCTATCCAAGGTTTCCTACTGCAGCCTTGTTAATCTCACAACCCAGTAAAAGAATTTGCCACTTATTTATATGAACAAGACTTTTTATGTTTATATACAAACTGAATCTCTTCATTCATAAAACCTCAGCTTTTGAACCTCCAGCTTAAAACAGTATGCATAATAATGTATATAATGCACTTTGCGCATCTCGGCTAACAGGCATGAGCAACATAAGCAATACACTGGATATTACCCTTTGTTAGGACAAATACCTGAACATTATTCTAAAAGCAATTGGTGCTACACAGCAGAGAGTGCATAAACATGTTCAAGTACTTTTGGTGCTAAAAATTAAAAAGCAGATAAATATTTTAATGAGAAAGCTTGACATGGACCTGGAACTTTAATATATAAAATTAAGACATTTCAAAAGCTGCTGTCAAGTTAAGACAGTCAAACCAAGAGAATTCACAGAACACACATGTGAAACCTATTCTAAATTCTTTTAGAAAAGAAGTACCTGGAAATGCCAGGCGACTGAAGTGACTCTGGTAAAAAAAAAAAAAAAAAAAGGTAAAAAAAAATCTGACAACAAAACACAGGAGCTAATAAGTGAACACTGTAGTTAGGCACCTATCCTAAGAATAAACTAGGTTGTAGTAACCTAGGCCATGCAACAGCTTTCTAAAATGTAACTACTGATTTCCTAGACAAATCTAGCCTGATTTCAGTAAGCCTTCTCATTATGTCAGACAATGTAATTTGAAAACTGTATGCCAACTGAAGCTACTAAAAATTACGTGTTAGCTGATTGTAAAACACAAGTGAAAGCGCTTGCTAAAACAATTTCCAAGTTGACCTAGCTTAAGAACTAAGTACTATGCATTTTAAGAGAAGAAACAGCTGCATAGACACATACTTGGAAGACAAATCATCTAACAGAGCGGTGATGAAAGCAGACAATCCTATCTAAGCTGGTAATACTATGATCTTAATAATTTATTTATTATTACTTGCTATGTTTAAGTATTAAACAAAGAGACTACATGAAAAGTGAAAGAAAGTTTGATGGCACCATTGCTACTGGAGTATCATAGACCTAAAAGTAATTAAAAAAATAAAAAAAATGAAAATCCACAAGCACTGGAGAAAGAAAAATATATACAAGAATTAGATGAGACTGCATGACGGAATTAAATGCAACAGTCTAAAATATTCAGACTTAAAATATAAATAAATAAGAGTATTAGAAATCACAGGGCCAAAAAAGAAGCAATAAACTAAAGAAGAAAGTTTAGGAAATACATTTAAAAAATTAAGAAGTATAGGATGCCTATAGGAAAAATCATACCCTCAGTAATCTGAGAATAAATTAAACTAGATACGTCATTAATAGGACAGTCTGAATGGAAGCCTTACTCAGTGAAAATGTCAATTATGTAACACATCTTTAACTGTTCTGCTCTAGATTAAATACAGAGATTCTTTAATTTCAAAATCTGGTGGGTGTTAATGTGATTGCTTTCTCTTGAAACTTTTTTTCTTTTCCCGCATTTCCTTCAAAGATAATGTATTATGGAAACCATTGCTGTTACTGAGATGTACATCTGCAAGGCTGTAAGTTTATTTCTGAAACACGGGAATCTGACCAAATGTGTTTAGATTACATAGCACTTTCAGATAAATTTAAAATGCTGTTTAGAAATAATATTTTATATGCATTTAATAAGTCTCATAATTCATACTGTGGTAATGTAACTGTTATCACATTACATATTGAAGAATAAATGCATACTCCCTTTAAATTTCTTTGGGATTGCATAAAGTGTATTTTTCAAGTGACATAAACAATTTTAGCAACAAAGGCAGTACCCAATGTTCTGTATTTATACCATGGTTTTGATACAGAAATCTCCAACCCCGAACAATAACTCCTAACAGCCAGTAAGTACAACAGTCAGGTCCTCAATAGACTCCTCGCTTCTCCAGACAAGGTCTGCAAGAACACCTGCATCCTGACTGCTACCCCAGCCACCTCTATTCAACCACAGCAGGAACGACCTTTTGAACCAAGGACTTTGTGGCTTAGAACATACTAGGCTGAACATGCAGGAAGAGCTGGTCTCTCTCTACTGCTTTTAGAATTTGAATATTGTCATGTGTCTTGTGCACTTAGTCCCGACTCCAAGCAACTAACAGGAATGATAATAAAAAAAGCTTTTAAGGAAGTCAGTAAAAAAAAAAAAAACTGCTTCCAAAGCAGTGCTTACAGGAACTGAAAATAACAACACCACATCTGTGTCTCACAGGACTCCTATTCATCACATCGCAACGCACCAAAGATGCGCTCTGTATATTCAGGGCTGATCCACCAGCTACTTTGTGGCCTAGCAGAGACTGTCCTTAACTCCTCCCCAGTCTGCTTGCCAAGGGTGTTGCAGTGATTGCTTAGGGTAAGGCTGTGTTTCTTGGCAAGTGCCATTTTTTGTTCTTTATTTCCAGTTAATGTTTGTGTCCTGGGTTGCTTCTTTTTTTCAGTGCTGGCATTCAGCTAAGGGATATGCACAAGATCTTAACTTCTGAGCTGCATGGCATGAGGTTCAAGGAGATAAGTCAAAGCATGAAAATGTACTGTCTATAATATTAATATTCCCCCTCTTTGGGGTGGAAAGAGCAAACAAATGTATTATTAGTTCAATCACTATCAACTTACACTGGCATTTTATAAAATGTAATAACGGCACCCTTTGAGAGTTATCTATCCATGATTTTTTAAAAATAAACAGTACAATATGATGCCTAGATTTTCACTCCCAAAAGGAAAAAACAATACTATTACAAATGAAGAAATGCCTGGTAGTACATACCTTGAGAAGTGACATCATATTTTTCTGCAGAAACCGATTTTATCTCCATTGTGACTGTATGCAGCAATTCAATTACTTGAACCTGTTTCATGAAATCGTGTAGCATTGCTTTTCCACAGCCCCTAAGATAGGCTTCTAGGATCACAGCAAACCTCTGCTGGTAGTGCATAGATTGGGCAATCTCACTTCTTAAAAACCAAAACAAGAAGTGACCAATTCTTTTGTTCTAGAGGTGAAGAAAAACATTACAGTTAGCACACATGGCAATTTATTGACATAATGCCAGTAACTTCAGTGTGAGTTGGCTGTATTTTGAAGTACTTACTCTCAAACCCCGTTTTAGCAGAAATCTGGCTAATGCACTGTCATGATATGGCTCAAATTTCACAGCCTGAGTAATAGAAACAGGGAAGACATGTTAGTAACATATTTAAAGCACTTATACTTTACAGTTGTACGTATACTTTACGGATGAGGTGCAGAACACATTGCTGTAAGAGAAGAAACAGTATAACAAAACAGGCCTTTTGAGAAAACAAAGTTGAAAAAACAAAGAAACGCTTCCTTGTGCTTGATTGAGCAAGCACCTTCTATCTGCACCAGGTTCTTTTCAGATATATTATTAATGGGACAAATAAAAGCAAGGCAGGGACTAGCTAACCAGTGAGAGCAATTGGAGCTCATGAATGCCAGTGAAACAACGCGACACCATTTTCAGGGTGTACCAAAACCAGTAAGATCAAAAAACAGTCTGCAGTCTGACTGACACAGAGAATGCTTGAAAAGATCGTTGCCAAATGAAATTATGTATTTGTAATCATTCTTTATTAAAATTTTCAATAAGGAAGCATCATTTTCTGACAACATCCACCATGTCAGGACTTGGGCACCAGGGTTCACTGTTGTGTTCCCAAGCCCTAACAGCAGCAGCGGTAACAGCAGCCCCTAGTGAACCACAAAACAGAAGAAAGGCTCTGATACATACCCTGTTCTGAAGGAGCACAATTAAGAGAGCTTCTTTTTTTAAGTACTCTATCAACACAAATGTATTTTTTCTCTTCCAACAGCCACTCCCCTCCACCCAAGCCCACAGATATGTCAAAGCTACTGCCAGAACAGGATGGAAATAAAAAGTCAACAACTTTTTGAAGTGTCAGGATTGGAGTTTTTTGCTGTTATTCTCACCCTCACTGCAATAACCAAGTCAGTTGGTCTACAAAACAAAACAAAACAAAACAAAAAATACGATCGCATGTTCAGGCACTGGGCCGTGGTGGGAAACTTGTCCACTTCAAGTGTTTTTTCCAGCAGCTTCTTTCTTTTTCTGAGGGACTCAAGCTTACAGGAGTATCATATTAAGGCTAATGGGGAAGAAAGGTAGGTATGTATATCCTACGACACGAAAAGAGAAATAAGAAGCAAACAATCTCTGGAGCAGAGCCACAAAATCCCTTGCGTGGACAGAGGTGGTTGGTGAATGGCTTTAGCTTCTGGAAATAGTGAGCCAGGAAGCAGCATGTAGGGAGATTAAGGGCAAACAAAGGGATGTGCAGAGAGCCTGGTGCATGTAGTACGCTCAGCTTTCAGAGGCATCAAAGTATGTAAACCTCTCGTGATAGCTATTCAACACAAAATAATGGCTCTTTCAAGATCACTGTGGTCTGCAGCTTGCAAAGAAGCAACCAAGCCATCAGCAGAGGTCTACTAAATTCATCAAACAAGTCACAGGGTCCTGTAAACTCTTAAAAGTACTGCAGCACACAGCTGTATTTCTATTAGTAGTATTAAAATACCAACACTTTTCTGAAATGTAAATCATTTTTGTGGGTTTATTCAAGAGAAAAAAAATAATCAAGCTTTTTCAGTCAACCTTCTAGAATGAACTAGCCTATAAAAAGATGTGAAGACTTGTTCTTTCCAGCTGCTAAGTGACACGCAAGAAAGCCAAGCACCAGACTTGCCCTTCAAGAGCATCATAATTCTGCAAGAACTGTTTTGACCATCTCTGCAATACTGTTTTATTTCCCCAAGCAACAACATCTTATTTAGGAAAGATAATGAGAACTCGCAAACATAAGTTGATTATAAAATATACATCCTTTTACTTTGTGTCTGAGATTATGAGTTACGAGTTTTTTTAATAAAAAATATTTTCACTGCAATAAGGTACCCCAAAGCAACAATTACTACATAAATTCAAATGGATTTGCTTACAGATCCTAGAAAGGCTATTACAAACCTCATTCTGGTATATATTTTGCTGAATGTTCTCAGTGCATAACCCTGAAAAATGACTTAAGAATGAAATACAGCCAAACCACCAGCCATTGCTTCAAAACAAAACCTCCTTATATTAAGGTTGTAGATGTATTCTAACATAAAAGAATAGTAGAAAAATGTATTATGAGTATCCCCATTATGCTTGTGTTTTAGAAATAATTATTTCAAAACGTCGATCCAATTTTTCTTTTTTTCTTTACAGAGGCAATTATCAACATTTGAATACCAATAATAAAAGGTAGCTATTAAAAAAAGTCTGCCAGCATTTCATCAGATCCCTGCATGTACCTTTGCCTTTTCATTTCACCAACAGAAAACCTTTACTCACTGCCACATACAAGCACTTCAGTCTTTTTTGTTGGTATTTGTTTTTCAATGGATTTTGCTATATTTTAACTATCCTAACCATGTTTTATCAACTGCACAGAGAACCACAGACCTTTATAGGAAGGTCAGTGGATTTATTTATTGCATGGCTACTTTTGTTTGGGATAAACTGGGCAGGAAATAAAAGGTTTGATTTCCAACTGCACTGGGAGGTAGGATGGGAATATCCTGCGCACAGTGAAATAAGCCACAAAGCTTTCACAGAGGCATGCATGTGAAAAGTGATGACCGTTTTCAGAAGAGACATCTTGGACGTGTCTATTAGAGCAGAGGAATGCCCACCATCCATTCATTCTCTGAAAAATGTGGATTTTCAAATATCCTGCGGTATCAACACTTTGCTGCAGGATGCTGAAGGCCTGTGCGCTGTAATTAGCTACGGAAGGAAAGACAAGGAAGCAGCCGAGAGGTAAAAACTGGGACTTAGTATTTTTTTTTCCCTTTTCGGGATGACAGTATTTTAATTTCTTGATAAATTTCTTACTAAAAATGACACAGTGAAATTAAACTACTATGACTTTACACTGCATTAATTTAATTTACTTTTAGAGAGATATATTCTCTTTAAAGCTCTCTACAATTGTATTTCCTGAAAGCAAATCATTTAAAAAACACATTAAAGAAGAACATTTCCCCCCCTTCTCTTAGGC
Source organism: Anseranas semipalmata (assembly GCA_013399115.1). Classification (NCBI taxonomy): domain Eukaryota; kingdom Metazoa; phylum Chordata; class Aves; order Anseriformes; family Anseranatidae; genus Anseranas; species Anseranas semipalmata. The sequence continues at coordinate 379,525 of VXAA01004439.1, read as the reverse complement.
ACTTTGATATGACCCAATCGCCACTCCAAACCCCTCATTTGGATACAAAGCAAATAAAATTGCGGAGCCACATGCAGACTGCAAACCTCGCAGCCAGGCGTATATATAGCAGCAGCGACGTGGGAGGTCCAGTGAGGTAACCACAGTGGTTCCTTTGGTTAATGCCTAAGTGCATAAATCCTGCCTGGCGAGCCTAATCTCCAGACAAGCAAAGACAAGGCTAAAAAGGCTTGTTTAAAGCATTACTGATGTGTAGCAAAGGCTGAAAGACTAACTTCATTTTCGCAGTAACCAGGGCGCTCTCTGAACACACAGAAATTAAAAGCCCCATCCCACAGGTTCCCAGGCTGCAGCATCCCCCCACACCCCCCCCCTTTTTTTTTTTTAAGATGCCAATTCTGTCCTCTGATTCTTTGAAAAAAGTGTTTCCTGCTCTGCAGGCTGACAGCCCTCCCATGCGAACCAGAGACCTGTCAGGTCTGCGAAGCCTGCAGTCGCCTTGCTTCAGGGGACGCGTTTACCACGAAGAACCGCGGGGTTACACCTCTCATCAGCCATCAGACTCGACTTCGCCACTGACAGCCCGCCCAGCTCCAGCACCACTTTGCAAAAAACAAACCAACCAATTTGCTTGTATAATAGCTATAAACTTTCCAGACATTTCAGCTAGCAGATCACACACAAAGCACTTCAAATAAATACAGCGATGATTCATTTCCATTAAAAACACAGTTTTTTCACGCAACTTCCCAGAATGAATTAATTTTATGTATGGAGTCAAAACAACCTTTTATGTACTTTTACATTTTTTTAGAAGCTTCTAGATAAATTTGGTCCCCTTAACACTCCAAGACTGAGAGCATTGCCACATATTATGTAACTACATTGTCATTCTTGACCTAAAAACCAACCTGTTTTTTATTTGGGCCTGCACTGGGTTAACATCTGCCTTTACTTTCTTTCTAAAAATTGGTAAAGTTGATCAACAGTTCGTCAGTGCTGTGTGATTCAGACCTGATGTGACCAGGATTAGAGATAGCACAGCTAGCATTTGCTCCCCTCATCGGTGTGCTAACGTTGACAATTTTCAGAAAAACATACTGATGTAGACACAAGATGAGAATTGTAGGACACAAGGCAATGGTAATACAAAGATAATAATGTTGACAACAGATGAAAGTAGAAGGTGTGTTTTGGGTTAATTTGGTTAGTACCACTGGTTTGGTTAAACACCAAAGACTTCAAACACAGGGCCATTTGCCAGCATGGGAATGGTTATGTGGTAATGCAAATATTCTCAGAAGCCAGAGATCAAGAATGCAAATACACCTTACCTGCACAAGCTGCAAAAGATAATGAAGGACATCATCATCTTCTAAACTTTCCAGTTTTTGAACCGCCATTGCTCGTACATTTTCATCGGAAAAGTTACAGTCCAGAAGTTGCATTGTGAGTCCAACATCTAAAGTGCTTTGATCCCACGCCTCCTTTTTAGCTAGCAACTGGTACGTTTTGGCCACTATTTCTTGTTGTCCCCATTTGACAGAGCTAAGCAGCTTAGGGTATGCCTTGGGGTGCTTTATGCTTTCATATCTAAAGTGCCACAACAGTTCTTTGTCCTCAGGAGAAAGTGGATTAAGTGGGTCAGTTGCTATGATCTCTTCAAGTTGCTTGCGAAGCTGGTTGGGCATTTCAGCTCGTGTCCTATCCCCTTGGGAGTCAGACGTTATCCTGTGCTTGGGCAAGGCAATCGGGTGACAATATTTGTCCAGCACAATAGAGATAGCCATGGAGTTTTCTTTATCCGGATTAGTTGCTGATGTGAGTTTGTCTGCGTTGATACTTCCTTGTTCTTCCCCCTTGCCTGGGATTTTCCACATGTGGAGCACATACTCCCCACTTCGTAGCAGGAAACGGTGATCTATCAACAAAAGATTTACATAATAGAGAAGCTGAGTTTTGCATTTTGAATCGGAGTTGGGGGACTCGTGTGACTGAAGGTTCGTCTTTGTAGACAATCCCTGTGCTTTACCACAGTATATCTGAAGATTCAGGAGTGCTCCTTTAGGCAAATCCTTGATTTTGATATCAAACTCCAACCAGATATTCCACAGAACCTCCTCAGTAAAAGGCTTTGAGGAAGTCCTTCTCTGTGAAAGGAGCTGTTGCCCGTGTTGAATGTTAGCCTCAACAAACACGGTAAGATCAGTATTTCTCGGTAAAACTGGGATATCAATGCCAATTATTTTCACCCTAAATTTCCTGTTACAATCCCACAAAGAGATAGTGAAGACCCTCTCATGATCTTTTCCATCTATTGTCAGTTGTTCATGATACCCTGTAACTCCTGTACAGTCATCCACCAATGGCCACTCTTCCTTCTGAACCTCATCCTCATTTGGGTCAGGGGGGTTGTCTAACACAAGGTGGATTTCTTCCCCATTCTTAAGGCATTGTCTTATCCAGTGAAAATCTTTGATTGGTGTCTCTCCAGTAATGTACTCATCTCTGCCACAAATCCTGAGAACGAAATCCAGTTCGCTATGATCTTCAGGAATATCCATCAAAGATTTTTTCTTTGCCATTTTTGTGAAAAAGCTATGGAGAATCGTATCTGGAGTGTCATCTATTGACACTTTAATTTTTTGGCTAGTTGTTCCTCTATGTATGATTATGAAAATGTTATTATTAGTGATCTTTTTAAACAAATATTCTGGGAGTGGCTTAGATGTAGTCCATGGGTGCATTGCATACAATTTAGGATCTCTACAGGCTACCTCTATCATTCGTGGAGTGACTAATCTGCGGCGGGTAAATTCTAGTTCATCATCATGCACGTTGCTTACATCAGTAACATCATAACCAATTAAATCATTAAGCTGCTTCTGAAATTCCTGAACTTCTTCTGATGGTTTTTGTTTCTGGACAACATATATCTTGCCTACCTTCTTCTGCAACACTTTCCAGTACAGTATGCAGTCTAATGTCTGTAATACTTGATGCTTATCATAAATTTCATACCACTGCCCCTTCTTCTGATACTGGAGAATAAACTGATCTGGGGTGAATGCATGATAGAAGTCCGCGGTTTGACTCATCTCTATTGCACGCATCCAAATCTGTGCTTTCATTTGCTCAACCGTACAGTTTCCAGCTATTTCGAGTAACATCATTTCCGGTACTTTAGTATGTTTATTGCTTGTCGGTAAAATGAACTCAATGGATATCAGTTCCATTGAAGACGAATTACTCGATGTACAATGAGGTTTCATTCTTCTTCTCCTTCGTTTGTTTTCTTCTCTCATAACAACAGGCTGTTCATAATCCCCCAACTCCATGCCAGAAGAAATCTAGCAAAACATAGAAGTACTTGATTATTTTCTTATCTACATTTTGCTTTATGATTATTTTTTAATTCTTCACAATTAAAATCACAGGCCAGTCAGAATCCTGCTATATGTTTTTTAGATTTCCCTCTTCCCCTTAATTTCTGGTCATAAATACTTGATTTATATAAACCACTCCAGATGTAATCTATACAATTCAAAACCAAATATAACAACAACAACAAAAAAACAATGATTAAGTAATTAAAATAGAACTTTTAAACAGCCTTCCCAGATTTCACTGAGGATAAGCAGCCTGACTGTATTTCTGCCACACTGACTTGCTCTTGCTTCTATTTAATCAAATTGATTCTTCTGATGCTTCTTCTGTTTTGATGTTGTTGGTATTAACATAAGTGGATTTTCATAGACATCAAAAGACACGTTAAAGTGTATGAGCAGAATGCTATCCTACCAAGCTCTAGGAAAGACAGAAATCAGCAAAACAAACAATTTATTTGCAGACTGGACAGAAGTGAGCCTATTCCCATTTTCTTCTGCCTCTCTTTTTAGCATTGAGGAATAAGGACTTACACCAAAAAAATCCCTTAAGATTCAAAAGTCTGTTTCTTAAGACAGATACTTAATGTGCAGCTGAATTCACGCCTAGTATCCACAGATGCTCTTTTTTAAAATAAATCAATTCACCAGACTGATAACATCCAACAATCTGAAAAGCCAGCACTTCCAGTAGAAACTATTACTTTGTTACAGAAGAAAAAACTCCTAAGCTGAGGGTTGGAAGTAGATGATTTTTAAGATCCCTTCCAACCAAAACCATTCTACGATTCTGACATTTTATTACCCTATACATCACGTCACACCTAGAACAGCTATGAAACAATTTTGAATGTGAGTAGTTTACCTTATTGCCTTTCAGTAAACAAAAAATATTGTTGTTCACAGTTAATCTCCATTGAACAATATTAAAGTGGAAGTTATTCACCAACAGCTTGGGAGAGGAAGGCGGCGTTGATTGGACGCACTCGCACAAGCTGCCCGCTGAGCTTTCTTTCACTAACTTTAAGTTACAGCGACATACTGACCATCTTCTTCAGATAATGCTTTTTACAAAAAACCTTCCTCTAACTGCCACAAAAACTCAAACACACCAATGTAAGGATGCCTTAGCAGATAACAGAACAGGAAGATAAAAATATCTTAAACTGAAACAATATAACATGCTAACTAAAATTCTTTTTTCAAGTCCCGGAAAGCAAACAACTGTGGACACCACCTTTATAACTGACAAAACACAAGGAAATATTACCTGCATATCAGATAAAGGCTGAAGTGCTGAAGACGACTCATTTGTTTAATTTCTGAAGTTCCTTTTTTTTTTTTAAAGGAAGATCATTCACACAAAAAATTCTTTGTTTAAGCTGTTCTGCTTTTCTTGCTCGCCCTCCTATCCAGATGCAAAGGAAGTGCTGCACTTACCAGGAAGGAAGTTTTAACCAAGTTGATTATACATATGATTGCTCATTTTAAAAAAAAGTCAGAATGCTTTTCCTGTTACAACAGTACAAATACACTTACAGTACGGCAATATAATTTTAACACAAATGCATAGAAGACATGCTTACAGCCTGTCTTTAGCACAGGCCACAACAGTTAAAAATAATTTGGGCAATAAAAGTGATGAATCTAAATAAAAAATTTTAAAAATAGTGTAAGGATGAAATATATTTTAGGGAGCCTAACTACTTAATAAGAGTTGAATAAATAATACTAGATAAAAGAAAACAATCTGCAATGTTTCCTTATTTTTACTTGCATGGTGGTAGCCCTTTGAGGACTCCCAACGTAAATTAATTACAGTTTTTTAAGCCAACCTTTGCACAAGTGTGACATGGAGATGGTACATTCCAAGGATCTTGCATGGTAACCTCAACAACAGAACCACTGCGCAATCTTCCTCCTAGTATTTTTAACTCATCCATTTATGACTACAAACACCCAGTGAAACCCACTAGAAATTATGACTTGAGATTTGGGAAGAATTTAAACGTTGGACTTTCAACTTTAATTCTTGTGATGAACTACAACCTGAAGAGCTGTTCCTTTGCCAAAAAATTCCCTGCAGGAAAGGATTTGGGCAAGCATTTACAAATCAGAAAGGAAAGACAGAAAAACCTCTAATCTTACCCTTTTCCTATGACTTTTCCAGAGAAATACTGACTATTGTGAAGAGCAATAAGAAGAATGCATGCTACAAAAATGATGACTTTAAGAAGGAGAAAAAAATGCAAGACAACTGAAAGGTATTTTATTTTAGCAACAGTGAAGTGGTGTTTTGTTTTGTTTTTTTTTTTTTAAGATACGCTTTCTTTGTACCTCATCAGACACCATCTTTACTTAAAAGAAAAAAAAAAGCTCCCTCTGTATTGGCAAAAAAACTGATAGCCTCTTACCTGCCTCTAATGTGCCACACACAACCTCTGAAATTACCACTTTGCCAAGGTTTAGAAAAGAAAATACCCTGCAGAGTACGTAACTCTTCACAGAATCACAGAATGGTTGAGGTTGGAAGGGACCTCTGGAGATCATCTGGTCCAACCCCCTGCCAAGGAGGGTCACCCAGAGCTGACTCAGAGCACCATTTTGCTTGGCAGTTAAGATTGATTTCTTTTTAGAAATTATTTTTTCTTTTCAACAATATTTCTGGAAGTGAGTTTGGGAAAAACACACTCTGTCCCAGCTTCCTTTACCTTTTAGAGCCAGTATTTGAAATTTCTCAAGGAAGTCGTGAAGTTGCCCTGGATTTTTTGCCACTGCCAAGAAATCTACCAGTTTTGGCAAAAACATCTCCATAACTCATCGTTTGAGCACGTGCAGCCCATCAGCTTTCATCAGCTGCAGCCTCTGCAGGATCCCAGCACTACACACGGCTTTCGTCCCCACTGTGCCTCTTGGCTGAAAAAAAGCACTCTGGTGCTGGAAAACTTGAGCACCCACCCTTCAGCCCCAATAGCAGTGCCCAGGATGATGGAGGAGAAGGAGAAGCTTGAAATACAAAGGAAAAGGAGCTGGAGGTATAGGAAAAGAAACAGAGCAATGTTGAAGGGGGAAATGTGTTTGCAAAACCTATGTTTTGATATTCCCTTGCTTCTGAGCTTGACCTTGCAGCACTCTTACGGAGTCTGTATTTTGAAGTATAGTATCTAAAATGTGTAATATAGTCAGGAATTTAATGTATTTTCTTCATTTAAACATGAGCTATTAGCAGTGCAGTTTTTCACGCCAACAGGCTATATAGGTTTCTTGCAAATATCCCTCATTCCAGTAGTCTTTGTGCTGACCTTTTAAGTAAACCTGGACTCATTACAGTTTCATTCTTTTTTGCCAGACCTAAGACAGCATGCCTGTTCAAAATGTCCTAATTTTGCCAGCATGTGATATGCACATAAGGATAAACTTTCCAAACACGTATACACATATATTCCATCTCCCACTAAGCTGTTCTAGCTCTACTCCGTTGATCAAGACTGTCAAGATGTTCAAAAGAAGCATCTCTACCTCAGGCAGCAGAGAATTACCCTGTACACTGCTCAACTACAGTAATTATTTGACAGGTTGATCCACCTAAAAAGACCAGTAGAGCAATACAGTGAAAGGATCAGATATTCCCCAGCAAACTGCATCAGCTACAAAACCTGTGACACTCGTGCAGCTGCCCATACAAGACTCTCTTCTCCCACATTCATTTTGGCTGTGACCTGCTGTGTCTAGTCCAATCTAGATGTCCAGCTCCATCCCCAGTCCAGCTCTGAACCCTTTTCATCAGCTTCAGAAGCCAGTTCTTGGAGCAATGACTGTCCCTAACCTGTGTCTCCACAACGACAGACACAAACATGTCCCCATTCTTAGGATGACACCAAAATTGTACCTATTTCCTGCTAATCCACGTGTGGGCAAGGCCCAAATGTACTTCCTCATGCATATGCATCAGAAAACTTTTATAACTGAAAATCATTTAAAATAACTTCCTAAAACCTTTGTCATGCCTAAGCATTACTTGCAGTATTGACATTTCTATAGGCCTATTGCAACAACACCAAAAAGAAAGATTAAAAAAATCAGCACTTAGGTTTTTCTAATTTTTTATGGGCATCATCAATTCTGAATTTCCCTGTATCAGGAGAAGTGTCCCAGCACTGGCCCATGAATCCTGATGGGGTGCAATGGAACGGGAGGAGGTGGGCCTGTAAAAGGTAATTAAGAAAAGCAAACAGGCTCGCCCTTGCCTCCCATCATGTTCCTATCTCATCGCTCAGCTCAGCAAACTGATTGTAGCAACAACAGAAAAAATTGGTTAATTTTCAGTTGGATCAGTTCCTTGATCTTACTCACCACTTGCAGGAGTGGTAGGGCAGGGAAGGGAAAAGAAGGGAAGGGAATGGAACCAGCGCTGGTCGGGGTAACAGAGACTGAAACATAATTCACAGGAGGATTAGGAGATAAATTCATGAGTAAACTTGTTACGTGATTTGAGAACACTGGTTGAAAGGTGCTTTAAAAAGACAATGTGGTATTATCATGGATTACTTCATACATTCTGCTACAAAAAAAAGAAATAAAGAAGTCAAGGAATCTTTCAAACTTCACCGCCTGATTAGGATTGTGTTAGATTTTTACTAGTTGCTTATTCTTTACCAGTTATGCTTATTTTTTTTACTAGTTTCTGCTTATGGTTTAATCCACCATGTGAAAAACATATTTTAAATTAGTCTTTTCACTTTACTGTGAACTCCTTCCCAGACAATATAATCTACAAGAAAATAGGCACTATCGCAGCAAGAATTACCTCATGCATGTTATGCAAATATAATAATAATCCATTTACATTCACACTTTCAGATAAAGTTAGCTTTAAAGATAAATGCAGAAAAAAGCACATAAATGACATGACCCAAAGGTTTCCAAGTAGCAAATGACATCTACTTGCCAGCATTGTTCTGTAGCAGGAGACTGCTTTGCATTTGCTGGATAAGAGTAAAATTTATTTTCCTAATATACGTACTATGATCCAGTCCTGAACTATGCAGACAAGATACAGCACTAACACGTTAAGCACAAACACAACTACAAAAACTGTTTTGCTTAGTTCTTTTGTCAAATCCACTAGCAAATACTAACTCTCAAGGAAATTAAATCAATGCAGGTTCACATTAGCAAGTAAACTTCACAAATAATATAGTCACGTTCTTCATCAAAAAGTATACTAATCAGCAGATACACCTTAACAACTCCATTGGAAGTCTGCATAGTGAATCAGACTAATATTTTCAGGACTGTAATATTTTCAGAACTCCCTTATCTTCACGACAGACCTCTGCATATTTTGGTTTCTATCAAAGGTATCTATTTGCCTGTTTAGGATAGATACCCAAAATCAAACAATAACTTCTAGCTGGTTCGGAAAATTAAGACAGCAAGTTTGGCAGAGTTCTAGTTATGGAGGTGACAGGTGATCTACCTTTAAGCAAATAAATACCTTACGGAGTTTGAAAGCACAGAGATCACAGCTGCAGTTCCTGCAGTGACACTGTTAGAATACAGCCTATCTTTTCAAGTTGTGCCTGTTTTTCCAAATACTGATTTTTTACTGTATGGTCTGATTTACACTGAAAACCAACTCCTGAATGCCCTAACCTATGACTTCAGATGTTTACTGGTCAGGGAAGGTTTTATGGTCTACATGAACCAGACAGACACAAGAGATTATTATTTGTTAGATGAGGAAATACAGTTATTTATTGTTTAAAAGCTATGTTGTAGTAGAGCTGACTCAAGATCTTAAGACCAGAGGGAACAGCCGGCCTGATCATTCACTTTGCATTGTTTGGTTCAGCATACAAACAGTTGTATTCAGCAGGCTTTGCATCAAACCTGTAACTCTTCTTTGGGCCAAGACGTAAGTCGGGATCAAGGCCGCAAGGAGTGAAGCACCAGCCAACCTAAGACCGACTCAGCCCTTGCCTTGGAGGCTGCGATGCTGACCGACAATTCACCAGACCTCCTGGACGGGGTCTCAGGGCCAAGCGTCTCGCCTGTGCCAGGGCACGGCCGGGAGCAGGGGGCCGGGCCGGGCCCCGCAGGGCTGAGCGGGACCCCGC
>VXAA01004439.1:343809-369431 GCA_013399115.1 Anseranas semipalmata | reverse complement strand
GGAGCGGGGACGCCTCGCGGAGTGCTTCGCGAAGCCGCTCCGCTTTTACGTACCTACGAGGTTTACATAACCCGGTGACCCCGGTGGCGGCCTGGCCGTGGCCGAGGGCACCCTGCCGAGGGCTGCCCGCCGGGCCCGCGCTGGGCGCTGCGGGATCCCCGTCCCGCACTCCGAGGCGAGGACAGGGTCAGTCCTTCCCGGTGCTTGTCTGGGCTGGCCTTAAAAAACCCTGGCAATGGTGATCCGCTCCAGTGCGCAGTGGCCTTCTGCTTTGGAAAGACTTTCATGCTGTTTCATTAGATGTCTATTTTTACAGGATTAGCCTCTTACTTATCTTATTCCCCCCACTTTTTTTTTTTTTTTCCCCAGCTACTTTTTATTTGAAGGTGCTGGATTCTTGTTTTTCTGCTGTCCTTGCATCTCCAGGCTAGGCAGTCCTGTCTCTCTCCTTTTCGGTCGTGTTCCTCAGACCTCTGGTGAGTCCTGGAGCTCGCCTCTGGACTCTTGCCAAATGGGCCACACTGTTTTTAGAAGGCACTGCTCAAAACTGGACATAGTAGTACTCCAGCTAAGGCCTTGCCAAGGCTGCCCACAGCAGGAGCATTAATTCATCAGCCTTCCAGTGCCAGGACTCAAAATGCAGCACAGGCATAACCATTCACTTCCAACTCAAACAAACAAACAGCTCCCCGTTACAACCCATTCGCTACCCTGGCTGCTGCCTGTTTGGCTCCGAAAGGAGCTGAGTATTTGTATCTCCTCACTTATATTTTGAAGTGGATAACAAAATTATTTCAGCAATTGTACTGAAACGTTTTTTGACCTTGATCTTGCAATGAGACTCAGAGGTGAGCCCTGTGCAGCAAGCAGCCCACACGCTTGCCCTGAAAGACATGCTGTCATAAGGTTACATCTTCAGGGAGTGCTTGACAAGATCATAGGTTTCCACAAAGACTACAAAAGAGAATCTGATTTTTCTATGTGCCCTGTATTAACTTCCATAGAGAGAAAAATATCATAAGAGAATAACTAGTGAGTTACTCGTACAGATGATATTGTAAAAGGTTGGATAATTGTCATTATAACAGTGGAATTCTTTTGACTTAAAAAATCGTTTGCATGACAACATTAAGAATTGTAATACCAGCCTGAAGCGGAAAGTAATTCAGAAACTACAGTATAAACATGGAGTTTCAAAATTAATATACATTACACTGAACAGTGGCTAAATGAAAGCATAACTCCGTACTGGCTTCCAGTTCCCTTTTTACAAAGCTGAAGGCAAAATAAAAACCTTTAACAACCTTCACATGATGTGCTTGCAGCATAGGGGAAACACAGTGAAGATTCGCTGACTTTGTGCTGGTTTTGCCTGATATAATCGGTAATATTGGTCAAAGAAGTTCAGCTTTACACAGTACGTGTGTTACTGAATGCTTTAAAAGAGATTAGAAAACCTTATCAAAATAGGAAGCCTTTTTTTGTTGTTGTTGTTGGCTGGATCCCCAGATGGATCACTCCAGGAACACAAGTATAGCCAGTTTGGCTACTAATCCTGTTAAAATCCGTGGACTTTATTTGGGGATGCACAAACATATGGAGATTTGAGCAGACGAATAAAAAAGACCTTCATTTGTCAGAAGACAAATACAGAGGGAATAATTTACTGCCTGAGCAAATGAAAGGTTTCATGTTGACTTCAGCCAGAATTGTATAACATATTTTTAAATAGCTATAAATCAACATAATGCTATTTGCAATGAAAGAATAAATTAATTTCTATATTCTGTTTGAGGAAAGGAGGTAAAATATTTTGTAAGGTGTTACAGAAAAATTGAAAATCTTTGTCATTTCAGGATTTAGTAGCTTAATAAAATATTAATTTTTTTTTTTTTGCAGTTAATTTCAACTCCTGTATATACAGCATACTTATTTATTGCCTTTTGTGGCAAATCAAGTAATACAGGCTTTCCTATTACCAAGCATTCTCTGTTTATCGGTCACATAGTCTTTAGAAATATATATTTTAACATTATTTTATTCCTGTTGATTTCCAAAAGTGACTTTAACCCCATCCCATAAATTATCTATCAGTCTTTCCTTTTCTTCAGTCAATAACAGCCTGTACAATACATTGAAATGCACATTTTACCATATAAAAATGGAGCTCTAAACATTCAGGAATACCATAGCTTAATGAAGGAAGGTGAAGAATACAATTTGGTATTTAAATGAAGCTGATTTAATCAAAATTAGTCATGCAAAGAAGCAATCATTTTGCTAATATAATCTTGTGGGGTGCAGTCAAAATGCAATTATTTCCTTTATCTTTCAGCTGTAATAAAAATATGACAAGAAATTGCTGTCATGATCTTTAATGGGAGTTTTGGAGGCTGGAAAAATGTAAGATGGTATCTTTTGTGTCCTCTGCACAGTCAAACATCAGTTTTTATGTTGTTTCATGGAGAACTGAGATAAAGAATAACAGCCACATTAAATGCTCAGCAACAACTTTATGTACCAACATATGTTGGAACTTGATGTAAATGTTCTATTGTCATTGACAGACTGGGTTCATTGCAGTTTAGGGAGTATTATCTAATAGTTTGTGTTTTTTCTTTCTATATTGCTATCAGAGAAAACAAAATAAATGCAGAGGCTTTGCAGGTCCTATACCAACAAAGCCAGAGCCTGGTCGCCTCATGCCAGCAATAGCTACACTCACATTTGTAATTGCTTCCTTATATAAAGAAAATTGAAAAAAAACATTGTGGGATACATTGTGCTTTCTGATGGAATGGTAGGTAGCTTTCTCCTTTCTTGCAGAATTTATAAATTGGAATTTTCTAAGTGAGTCATAAGCACTTTATGATGCATTTAGTTCAGGATTTAAAATAAATTGACAAAATGCCTTTATTTTACAGCTCTGCTCTGAAAACTGATCATGTAAATCTGCGATCAGCTGTGTTAACTTCATTGTAGTTGCTTTGTCCTTATGCAAGATCATATGTTAACTTTGGTATCAAAAATAAGTTTTTGTTCTTTCTGTAACTTTGCAACAAGCAGAGGAGTGAGCTGGAGTCAGCTCTCTTTGGCTTTTGCATCACGTGCTGGGTATGGTGGCTGCTCGTGTAATGGATGTAGCTGACAGCTAAGTGTTGCCTGCAGATCTGTCCACCCCTCACGGGTTTATTTCATGGGACGGGAAAGGCAGCCCATCTCTTTATGCCAGTTCTGGCTCACTGCTTGGGGAAGCAGTAGAAGACCCTGGGGGAGAGTGGTGGGATCCAGAAGAAGAGCAAATTACAGCTGTGCTCTTGCTGCAGAACCCCTCTCTGAAGGGATGCTAGCAGGCAGTTACATCCTCTGTAAGATGTCTCCTACGTGAGTGGCTGGCTTGGGTTCCCAGGGAAAGGTGTCTTGGGAAATCTTTCAAGACCTGTTGGGCATGGAAGTAATCCTGTGGCCTGGTCCAGAATGGCCTCTGTGAACCTCTGTAGGCAAAGCAGAGGCAGGAAAGTTCAAACAAGGAAAAGAGGAGTCTTGTCCATCTCTAGTCCCTTCTCCTCCAAGAAATACCTGCTCTTTCCTTTTCTTGTGCTAGGTCTGTGCTCCTGCCGATCTACATTCTGCCTAAAATCCCTCATTTCAAACATCTCAAGCTTTCAAAACAGGAAGCAGCAGGTGTTCAGAAGCCTCCCAAGGTACATCTGCTGAAGGCTTTGTCTCCCATTTTACTGATTTAGGCTCTTGCCCTTCAGAAAAGGTATTTAAAGCACAGGGGTGGGAGTACAAGCTGTTTCCTCCATATACCTCTGAAAGTTACATACACACATCAGCTGAGATGTAAAACTCATGTAATACCTCTTACTGGCTCAAATACGTATTTTATCTATTTATATGTGTATATGCGTGTTTGTCAGACAGCGATGTTATTCCTCATGGCACCACAGTGTGTGTAAGCAGATCTTTTAAGACCACTATTTATTCATAAGGGGTGGGTAAACTCACGAGGAGTTGCGGCTGCTGTCAGAGGTCTCAGTATTAGGTGGTGATGCAACATTGCATCATCTGGGACTTGGCAGAGGAAATGAAAGAGGACAGAAATAGAAATGTAAAGGAGTGCACACTTCTAACAAGGCCTCTAGTCTAATAGAGAGCATTATATTAAGTACTCCTAAATATAAGGTACAGATAGCATTTTCTCAGTCTCTAAAACTTACTCTTACCAAACATAATGAGTCTAATTGGCTGCCCAGAGGCTGCAGTGCGAGGCTTGTCTGCATCAGCTCTCAGAACTGTGTTGCTGTTCTCACTGGCCATTATCCTACCATCTAGATATTTATTACTCTCAATATCTGAAAATTTGCTCTGCTCTACGCTTATTTGTTGGTGCATTCTCCCATCTGTGAGGAGGTAAATGTATTAGAATTACATAGGAGTTATGTGAGGGCAGACTTCTATCAGAGGATTTATGTATTTCTGTTGTTGTAAATGAGCAATGTAAACTGTCTCATTGCATCCTTCTATGTATTTAAGTAACATATCCTTTACACACACAAGTATTTCTTACAAGAGTTCTAAGCACCCTGCTGGCTAATTGATCTGCTGTCATAATACTCGGGAGTACTAAAAAGACAATCATGTAGGAATATATTTGGTCCTCACAGTTTAGTTGGATACAAAATCAGCTACAAAGAAAGCTTTTTCCCAGCCTGATCTTTTCTGGAAACATACCCTTAACCTTCTCCAAAAGCCTTAACAGATGGCCTTAGCAGACTGCCCAGAAGATCACCACATTTGGGTTATTCTGGACTAGAGAATCGGATTTAATTCCAAAGTGCTGAATCCCACGTGTGTGGGCAGCTTTGTTTCTTTCATGAGGAGGATGGGAATCCCGTTCGGGTGCTGGCGTTGCATCTGTGACAGCACTTCATGTGCAGGAGACAGTACCTCATCACAGTGAGGTACTTTGGTAAATAAATGCCTATCCTCATGCTGGAATACAGAGCTTCTTTCCTTACAGACAAAACAAAGTCTTGAAAGACAGTCTAGCACAACTAAAATGAATACAAAGCCAGATTCAGACCTGGAACATTCTATACGTGCTGCATAGAAATTAAAAGGTAAGAAAATCAGAGAACCAGTAGGATGGGAAGGGTCAACCCTTTCGCACAAAATGAGGGCAGTGTTATGCTGTGGGTATTCATACTTCATCACATGGCAGTCTGTTCTGTATAGACAGTCCTCCGTTGAGTATGTCTGTGAGGGCTAGTGAGAGACAAACATGGGAGCATTGCCCAAGTAAAACAGCTGATACTGCCAGACATCATGTGTATTTTAGGATTCCTCGAGTTACCGTCACAAATATTATATTACCTATGAAATGCATGTCCCCATACTTTCCTGCCTACAGTTGAGAGCCAGGGTTCTCCAGCAAAGTTTTGTGAAACCTCTTTAGTTTTTTCCTTTTTGCAGCACAAAGCTTGAGCTGTTCAGTGGGGGAGGACATGGTACCTGAGCCCAGTTTGGGTGGGACTGTCCTGGTCCATCTTAGACGGCAGTAACCAAACTGCTAGTCACAGCCTGCTCTTCACATCACATGCTCCCGGTGCCCCAGCTCCACAGGAAAGTCAACTGTGCCCTGTTCTCCTCTGAACTGCAGTTCTGCACCCCAAAGCACAAGGGGAATGTAGCACTACCTGTCTCTGCTCCATGGCTCAGCTGGAGTCACACCACCTCACATATCAGCTAGATAGGTGTGTGATGCAAATTTTTCATGTCTCTTATTTTTGCCCTTAAAACTTGGCAGATGGCCAGATCATGCTTTCCAGAGCATGCAGGACACGGTGATCCCAAGTACACTGGTCAGACTAATGCACCTTCAGGTACATTAGTTCATTAGGCCAGCTTGCCTGCAATGCAGCTATGTGGCTGAGAACAGGCATGGAGTTGGAGTTGGATCTCTTCACAGTAGTTCATCTGGTTGTCTATCAGGTACTGAAGAGACAGAGCACACAATAGTAATCTCCTGAACAACATTCACAGTCTCTTTGATGCATTTTAGAAGCTACAGGAAGTCCTCCTAAATTCACATAATGAGGCAGACATACAGGAGCCTTGTGTTTTGTCCCAGCAGGAAGCAATTGTTCTTCCCTGCGAAGCTGATGTTCTTTCCCAGTATTTTTCCTATGTACTTCCAATAACAAAATGCTTTGGCTGAGATGGTATAATTTTTCTCCTTGAAGAGGGTGACCTAGTACCGGATAGACCAGATGCTGCAATGTTTCCAGAGTATCTCAGTACCCAAAAGCGTCTGTTAGGTGGAGAAGAATAAGGATATAAATATGAGATACACATGGGTAGATCCTAGGAGGGTGTTCCTTCTCTGGTCTCAGATGATCTAAAATACTCCAGATAGTCTTTGGACTCTTCCTAGATTCCGTTGAAGAGAAGAAAGTAGATGGGTGAAAGGTGAGTCTCTGCTATGCCTGGAGGAGGGCACTTTCTTTTAGGGAAGGCCATTCCATCAGGAATGCCCTCCCTTCATGGAGAGGTGACTGGTATTAGGGAAGTGTAATGAACCTGAATGAATGAGTGACTTTGAGGGCAGTATTTTGAAAATCTCTCGAGAAGAGGCTATTCCCCTGATGGGCCACAGAAGCTCACTTAGCAGAGTTGGTTTTAGGCACAGAAGTTGCTGGTACTTGGATAGGACTGCAGATGTGGTAGGAAGTACGTCCTTGAGAACGAGGATGGTGAGGACTGGAATCGGTGCCATGGAGCTGCCCTGAGGAAGGGCGATCTGCTGGCACAGCGCTGCATGATCCCTTGGGTGTCAGCACCTGCACAGAGGATGGGTCCTCTCAGACTTTCAGCCCTTCGGAAAGTGAACCCCAGAAGAGTCTAATGACATGTATCTTGACAGGCTGAGCACTGGAGATGGCAAACCCATTTCGGTTCATCTTTATTTTTGCCTCCATTTCAAGTAAAAGATGTCACAGTGCCTGTAGATGAAAGAGACCTTTGCAAAGGTGTTTCTGTGAGTTTAGGAGTTGAGGGTGTGGATCCAGGAGGGTCTTAATGAGGAGAAGCAGCCCAGAAGACCATGGCTTGGCTGTGGTGTGCTCAATACATGAGATGCCTGCGTTAATAGCACAGGAAAGAACATGGGTTGCTGAGCTTGTTCAACTCTCTGAGAGTCACTTAGATCTAACAACAAGATGCTCAGAGCTGTGTCCATCTCCTATGAATGAAGGCATGTCAAAAGCTGGTTGATCTGAAATCCCAAATTTAGCTTCCAAAATGTTTCCACTGCTCCAATGTGAGATGAGTATCATGAACTAACCTGACTGAAACTTACAGCAGGTAAAATGTATGGAGGCCAGTGGACTCTACAAGCTATCCTTAACTAACAATAACATTGTTTAAGTAATTCGTGGTCAATGCACAGAAAATAAATAAATAAATAAATAAATAAATAATCTGATTTAGTGCATGTGCGACAGTGGCAGTGTTGGCAGTCATTTCAAAGGGACTTGGCATTAGCCCATTATCCAGCCTTAATTCCATGAAAGAAGGAATACAAAAAGCAAGGATTCTCTTCACCAGTGATGGGGGAGAAAAAAAGCTGTTTGAATCTTAGTTAGTCTGAAAATCCCATTTAAACAAATTATGTATGTTGAAACTGTGGATTTCTGAGATAAGCCTATCTGTCAGAGGTCCTGCAGTCAGAGGGAAGAGAAGGGCTTGTGTTTGATGTGCACAGGGAGACACGTGTGCGATTTCTGGCACTGGTACTTGCCAGGAAATTGAGCACAAGCCTGGATTCAGCCCATGGAGGAGGGTTTAAATCTGTCTTTGGAGGTGTCTGTCTATCCGTGCTGACTAAAGAGAAGCCTATAGTGTGACTAGGCCAGGAGCTTCAGTTAAATGCCTAATGTTAGCTGCCGTGAATGTAGGCCTTTCAGCAGCGCTGTTGTCCACAAAGGTAAATTAAATCAACTCGCTGTGACTTCACTGGGCGTGGGCTTTGGTACGTAACCTCTGTGAACTGCCGTCCTGTCAGAAGACATGCCCCTCGCCCCCAGTTTTCTGCCCAGGCAGCACAGGGGGTACCTGCTGGGCAGTCACCGTGTGCTCATCGCTGCAGCGGGGCCGTGACCCTTCCCCAGCTGTCGGTGCCCCGAAGAATGCCAGTAATTAACAGCAGCGATGGCCGGGCCAAAGGCGTTTCCCTGTTGGTGGCCAGATGAAGCCGCTCCGACAGACAGCCCTTTGCTCTCCATGGCCCTTGACATTTGCCCGCTCGCTTTGCCTCCCCCACCTGCTGGCGTCACCCGCCGCGGGTGTGACGCCATCACCCGCCCCGCCCGTGCCACTGTTGCGTCATGCGGGCGGGACGGAGGCCACCGTTGTGTTCTGGTGCCACCTGCCGGGCCGGCGGGAAAAGCGCCGGGCGCTCGGGCGGGGCTGGTGCCGGGCGGGCGCCAGGCTCGCCCCGCCGCCGCGAGGAAGGCGCGGGAGCCTGAGGAGCCGTGGCTGTGGTGGGGGTGAGGAGAACCTAAGCCTTCTGCCCGGGAGTTCTGACGTGTGTGCTCTCTTCCTTCTTATTTTTCATTTTCCTGAGAAATACGAAGACAAAGAACGAGAAGGCTTTGGAGTCAGTGGGTCTGGGTTTTCTTCACAGCTCCACCACAGACTTCCTATGTGATTCCAAGGAAGGTCTTTGGCTTTCTGTCTCTGTGCATCTCCTTCACTACGTCTGTCACTGTCACTTCACTGTCTCCTGTGGGCATGGACAGAAATGTTCATCTCTAAAGGTACCCACAGTGCTCTTGTATGTTTTTGTTCATTAATTTCTGAAGGACTTTAACATCCTTAGGATATGGAAATGCAAAATATTTGTGTGGTTATGGAAGAAAGTTGGCAACGTGATTTTAGTGCATCTGTGCTACAATTGTGTCATCTGAAATGAGCATTGGCAGAGCTTTCACATCACGCCAAGTCACTGTGTAGTCACATAAGCACCTAAAGCAGTTCTGGACACAGCCTGTCAGAGGAGCAGCATGGGAACAAGAGTGACTTCTCCCTTGTTTAGACAAGAGGACAGGCTCAGGGCAAGTGCTCAATCTGCCAGAGGTGCCTGTCAGCTGCCCACCACGTTTTGAGCCAAGGCACTGCTGGAGCTGAGCAGATAACTTGGGCTGAGGAGGTCAGATGTGGACCAGGGATCTCTAACAAATGATCAAAGGGCTGGAGCACCTCTGACGAAGACAGGCTGAGACAGTTGGGGATGTTCAGCCTAGAGAAGAGAAGGCTCCGAGGAGACCTTATTGGGCCCTTTCAATACTTAAAGGGGATTTATAAGAAATATGGAGAAAGACTTTTTGCAAGGGCACGTAGTGATAGAACAAGGGGTAATGGTTTTAAACTAGAAGAGGTTAGATTTAGATTGGATGTAAGGAAGAAATTCTTTACTCAGAAGGTGGTGAGGCACTGGAACAGGCTGCCCAGAGAAGCTGTGGATGCCCCATCCCTGGAAGAGTTCAAGGCCGGGTTGGATGGGGCTTTGAGCAACCTGGTCTAGTAGGGGGGTTGGACTAGGTGATCTTTAAAGGTCCTGTCCGACCCAAGCCATTCTATAATTCTTGGATTCCCAGCTTGCCTCTTCCAAGTGTTATAGCTGGGGGTGCCTGGCAAAGCTCACCTGTCCAGGGGGTCCACACAGACCAGAGAGACTGCTGACATCTTCAGGCCACTATCATACAGGTCTCTGTCACATATGAGGTTGGTCTGAAGCCAGCACTGAGGAACGTGACATGGTGGCTGCTGATGCTGGTACTGTGTCAGACCTTCTGGCTGCTGTCATCTCCCAGCAACACGAATCTCCCTGATTCCATTTTCTGCAGAAAGTTTCCCTACCTTATATGTGTACCTTGTATGAACGCTGCCTGTGCTTTTGTTGCTCCTTTCCATCAGCTCTGTGCTCTCCCTTGTCTCAGTTGTACATTGTCTGGATTTGAGGAACTTACATACTTTCTCCTGCTGTCTAAATCAAATAGCCACCCCAAGCATGAAGGGCCGTGTGAGTGGTGTTAGAAATACTGAACCTGCCATGTGTGATGCAAGACATGAACTCGAAGGTGTTAAAATCTGTCCCTCTGCCCCAGACTAGCCTTTTTCCTCAAACTCTCTGCCTTTCTGCAGCCACCTTCTCTCCAGAGCTTCTCAGGTAAAAACCTCTGAAAACTCTTAAATGAAAGCTACTCACATCCCAGTTACTAGACACAATGTGATATCTGTGACAGAATATTATCTGCCAGAATATGGAGGATGGTAAAACTCTGCACCTTCATAGCACCAGCAGATCTAATGGGGGGGCGATGAGCCAGCCTCTGCTCAAACTCATAAGCTGACAGTTATCCCTGCTGCAGGAAAGTAGAGTACAGGATGAGGTTATTATTAAATTCAGATGTAAAGATCCTGGTCAAGATATCAGCAAAAGTAATACAGCAAATATTGTCAAGTTTAGTAAAAGAAGCCACGTGATTATGAAACAAAAATATTTCTCCAGTAACATGAGATGGGGATCAAGTTACACTTGATTCAAAAAAAGAAAGAAAAGAAAAGCAAACCAATAGAACTGCATGCTGAGTTATGAAAGTTGATATTTAAGTTCCCAGAAAACAGTATGAATTTGAGTTCAGCAATGTTGATTGGTTTCAAAATATGGCTTTTCTAGAGTGAATGGAATGTTTTAGGAAACTTCTACCTTGAAGTTGAAATCAAAAACCTTAGACTTCGTTAATAAATTCTGATTAAATTTAGAATAATCCCATAACTCAACAAAGCCACCTTGGATTTAAAAGTTTTCCAGAAAGTCAGTACGGGTGGGTAGAAGCATCAATTGCCCCTTCAGAGCTGGGGGTGGCAGTCCCCTCCCTGCCTCGCTGTCCTCACCACTCTGGCCACAGGTGAGGGACCATGTTTGCTAAGTGACAGGTGGTCTCAGTCCTTCACTGGTTAGGGAAAAACCCCACTAGCAACAAAAAACAATTGCCAGCTCTAGTGAGGGCAAGACAGCTTGTTTACAACAGGGAGTGCTGGAAGTCACCAGGAGTCCCAGTGCGAGGGACTGCTGGGAGGTGGCTCTCGGCCACTCTGTGGTCTTAAGCTGGAGAAAACCCTACTGTAAACTTCCTTTTTTTTTTTTTTTTTCCCCCAGAGAAAAGGAAGAGAGAGGAAAGGAGAGAAGCTGGTTGTTTCCCTCTTGAAAGAGAAAATATCTGCCCTTTTTCTTGATTTGGTTGGAGCTGGTGTAGCTTGCTGACATGTTCAGCCAAAGATGCTCCACATGGGCCCGCTCCTGCCTTCAGCCCCTTCCTGCCAGTCACGGGGCAGCACAGGCAGAGGAGCTGCCTGGTGTGTGGGGATGGGTCTTGCCATGCTCGGTCACTCTGCTGTGACAGGAGAGGATACGAATGGGCCAAAGGCAGGATGGTTCTGACCACAAAATGGGTGAAGCCAATGTCATTTGTATTGCCGCAGCATGCAGTGACCTCCAAAGACCTAACAGGAGGAGGAAGAAATTTATGCATGCAGGTGAGGTTACAGCAGTAGTGATGTACAACAGGCAGCCAGAAGGTAAATGACTCATTTGGGCTGGGCAGAGATGGTAGGACAGCAGGGAAGGTCTCGTGCTCGCAGCCGTGCAGTGATGACTGGTAAGTCAGGTGAGGACATTTTAGACTGCAGGGGAGGAATGTGGTGCCGTGCAGTGCAGTAGGGCATATTCTATTCATTGTCAGTCAGTTGTGTTATTATTGTTTGTCTGATGATCGTTTTATGAAACTTTAAGATAATTTGCTATTTTATGGTTTGGATTCACTGTCTTGCATCTTTTGCGAGCTCATTCAGCAACGTGTCACACAACCAAATCCACTCATTAAAACAAACCCAGTGTTAATAAAATAACCTTGATATTACTGGAATCTTCGTAGGCAGGCAGGCAGCCAGCTGCAAACAGCTAGCTACAGATGCATACGCTGAACTCAAAACTGGATTGCAACTGTTTGGCATTAACCGAAGCACAGTATCTGAAGGGTGGCCTTCGTTTTGGAGCAACACTGAATGTAGGGAGGTTTGCGGTGCAAAGCCCGGGACACACCTGCCCGTCCTGGCTCACAGGATGCCCAATTCCAGGATTTTCCTGTGGCCATGCTGACCACAGCAAGTGACAGCACAGAAAAGGAATGGAGGTTGCTGGTACAACAGAGGCAAGAGGGAGTGTTTCCTGCAAGTAACCAGCGCAACTATCTGTACAGCACCAGCACTGGTCGGCCCCCATTCTGTCAAAAATCTTTTGGAAAGTGACAGTGGTATCTGTCTTGTTCTCCCTTTGCTTCATGGTGATCCTGATGCCCATTTATCTTGGGTGAAGGGTGATGACCATATAATTTCTGGACTTTTTTTTCCTGCTTGGAGTGGATCCAGAATTCTCTTGTGTCACCTCAGTACAGCTAATGCTTGGACAATGGAAGAGTACATTGTACATTGGTGCCTAGAAGAAGACGAGTGCCATCCTGGGGCATGCACACCACCTACTTTAGCCTGTTTTAAACACATACATTCAGAACATCTGAAACTGGAAGGCCACGTTTTTTTCTTTAATCGAATAGTTAGGCATTTTCCATGGGCATTTCAGCATCAGTTAGGTGCCTAAACTAAGTAGATGATCACCTCCCTTCAGTTTCTGTATTACGACAAGACCAGAAGATATTTTTATCAGCCTTCTGTGTTTCTGTTTCTTCTTCTTAAACTACTTTGTTCAGTGTATTACCATATTCCCAAGTAAAAATGGTTATAGTAAGAATCTCCTTTTACTCTTTTTTTTTTCTTGTAATTACAGTCTTTGAGGTCTGCTTACGCATTACAGCAATCACAACAGATGCCTTTTACCAATATTTATTCCTTGTTAAATTAAGTACAAAGCTTGTAAACAAAAAAAAACCCAAGTCTCCTCATGGGTTTTTCCCTGGCTTAGTTTTCAGATGCTAGAAGGGAACCCTGGGCCCCATCTCTGCCATGCTTCCCATTCTCAAATTAGGTCCACCCTGTTGCAGTATCCTTCAGAACTATAATCCCTGCAGTGTTAATTATTATTTTCTTCATCATCATCAGTACAGCAACTGCCACTTATGTACCTGGAGGAGGATTGGCATCTCCAGGCTGTTCTCTGGGCTTAATCCTGGCGACACAACTAGGCTTCTCAATAGCACATCCAGACCATGGCCTGATCCTGTGGTATGACTTCATGTAATAGTGCTTGGTAGATTATTTTCAGCCATGAATTTGTCTACTTGTATTTTGAATCATGTTAGCTTTTGAAACCCAGGGCATCTTGCAATCAATTCCACAGCTTAACTGTACACTGCATAGAAAAGTGTCTCTTTTGTTAGCCACCTGAGAATTTCATTTTATGCCTTCTAGGTCTTGAATTATGAGCGACAGTGCATAACCATTCCCCATTTGTCTTTCCCATGCACATTTCATATTTCTGCCATAAACCTATTTGTCACAGGCTAAAAGTCCAAGCACTCATTTCTTGTACGGAAACCACCCCATTGCTTCTTCACCCCATCAAATTTCTTCCTCGCAACTTTTCTAGTTCTGCTATACCAAAGCTATCGATCAGGACTGTACATTGTGTTCAAAGGGGTGCACCATTTATAGTCACATACTGATATTTTCTCTTGTCCTTTACTTTTTTCTCTTGTCCTTTACTAATAATGCTTATTTTCTTAAATAGTGTATCACCTGGACTTATTTGCCCCTTGGAGGGAGGAGGGTGATGTTTGATCCACAGCTTGCTAAGTCTCATCCAAAGGCTTGTGACAACAGATGCTAGAGAAGGGGCACTATCAGTACACAGACCAGTGCTACACCAAAGCCAAGAAATTCAAACACAGGCACAGAAAGGGTTTGCTCCTCACTGGCTGGCTATGGTTAATCTTATTTCAGGAACTTTGCTTACATACTATCCAAATAAATACTTAACAAAGCAATGATAGTAGTATATATCACTGCCTAGTTGAAAATACTGCCAATGGTACTTTCCAAGCTGTTGCAACTGCAGTGTAAGGAAGGCCACAGACTTTTAGAGGCACCATATCTTTTGTACAATGCTTGTGAAGCTCGGGAGAATGTTTTCGCCAAGAGCAGCTACAAATGTTCCTTCCAAAGCGGAATAATTGAACCACAAATTTCTGGTTAACTCACTGCAACACAGACAGTTTCACTCTTGATCTCCCCCTTTTTATAATGCCTTTGGCCGTGTGCTGTGCACTGGATACATTCAGGCCTTGAGTTTGTGGCACTAATACTGCATCTATTTCTTTGTAAAATTAGGTCCTTCTGGACTGTTGTCCTTAGCCTTTCAGTACATCTCCTTAAAATTCTTTATATTCTCCTTCTTGCTATTCTTTCCAGAGTAATCTAAACCCACCTGCTGATTTCCAGAATGCGTTTGTTGTATAGCAGACCCCCAGAGCTCCTGGTCAGGTAACGTTGTGAATGCTAAATATTCATGTGGGTTACAAGAAGCCTGAGCACACTCATGGACAAGAACTCCACCAAAGGTTTCAGGAATTCCCAAACTGGAAATAGTTTGTGGTTAGAGGTGAGGGTAGGGATGGGGGAACTCTGTGCTAGAGGCAGACTGCTGGAGTGAGCTTAGCATCGTCTTGCCACTGGCAGGTTTTGCTTTTGTTTCTCTGTGGCCTCTTGGTTGCTTCAGAGCAGCAGCCCTCCACCTAATGTGGGTGCTAGCCCAGCTGCTGACTGCTACTTGCCACCACTGAGATTAGAGGATCTTCTCTATGTCAGCATCCAGTGCAAGCAAACAGAGGAGAATGGGGGCATGTAGAGGACTGGAGCTTTTTACTTGCACCCTCACAACCCTTGAAAAGGAAAGAAAAGAGGGGCAGCACCACAGCACTACATGATTTCCTCCTTGCAGCTGAATTTGCACCACTTCTGTTAGCACTGCTGAACCCCCACCAATACCACCATGAAGTACTCAGAACAGCCGGACCACGATTGTCTACCATGTCAAGCAGCGGGAGCCAAGAGGTGCACCTGATACAATGCAACTCACCCTTTGTCTATAGACAAGTGGAAAGGAATGACAGGGACTGGTGACAGGTGAAGAAAAAGATGAAAAAAGAGATGAAAATGAAAACAAACTGAGAGAAAGAGAGACATGTGCAAAAGAAACCACATTATAGAAAGAGGAAATGAAAGGTGAATGGGTTTTACTTGTGACAAAAAAGGAGGCAATAGGTGAACGGGAGAGAGAAGCATCAGCTCAGAAGGGTAGTGGTACACATAAAAAAGTAAGACTGCCCCTGATATAGCCCTTGGTGCCACAGAGGAAAATGTGGGAATGGTGGGAGCCACTTCTTCAGGTCACCACTTGTGGGTTATGCTGTATTAAGGTGTTGGGTGCAGCAATACCACAGAGTCAGTCCTTGGCTCTTCCCAAACATAATGGGAGATGAAACTTCAGAAAATGCTGGTGGCAATGGTAGCAATTCCCACACTGTTGATGCTGGTGGTGTTGGCACTGGGAGCTGCAGCCATGGTGGTGCTTGTTTTTCTCCTCTGTGTTTGTACCTCTCTTTGCTGTTAGGGGAGAAGGAAACAGAAAGACAGCTAGGAGCAGAGCTTCTTGTTCAGCAAGCGTGCCTGGCCTACAGAACAAAAAGAAATGGGCGAAGCCAGTTCTTTTCTACAGCTGGCCACTACCACAGATGGACCTTCAGTCTATCCCAGTCCCTCAGTGCCTCCCCCAGCTCCTAGGAGTTCAGCTGGCTGAGTCAAGCTCTGTTTCTTCACTGATAAGAGCTGTTGTGAAGGAAATTAAGAGTGGGCCTGCCCCTCCTTCCCTTGGGAGCTCCTTTTGAGTTGATGCTCTTTTGCCTGGTCCTGCTTGAGCTACATTGCAGCTGTGCAACAGCTACGTCTGCACCTGGTCTCGTACCTCCTCAGTGCTGACCTGGACCCACTGACTTCCTGTCTTCCCCTCAGACCTCATCACGACAGACTTCTCCAGGTGATCATTGGTCTAAGGATGACTCTCATCATTGTCTTCAGATCTGTTTCTGCTCTGGACTTGCTGACTCAACTTCCCGATGCCTTGTTGGTGAGGCACTGGTCCTGCCTGCGTTGCTGTCACCCTCAGCTCCTGGCTCGCCTTCCCCTGTGGAGCAGCCTGCCATTGCTGCTCCCTGACACCATTTGTGTCATCTTCCAGAGTTCTGCATTTTGAATTCAGAAAGCATTAGACATGGTGAAGTATATTTTGATGTCAACTAAGCTTGGCAGGAAAGAGGGTTTTTGTCCTGAAGATATTTTCCAAATTTCAAAAATATTTTCTCTTGCCGCAGACCTCAGGATTTTCAGAGTAGTTCTGTTGGTGCCAGTGAGCTATACTAAAGGAATCTTACACTATACTTAGAGTTTGAGAGAACTCAGTTGAAAAGCAATAATGAGTAAGGTAGAGTTGGAGGTCAAACATGGATGTGCCAAGTAACTGGCAGCTTTTGTCTATACTAGGAGCTGTATATCCAAACAATTTTCCAGTGAAAACTCTTTTAACTAGCTTTTCTAGGTTCATTCATCTTTAGGATTGGCCCAGGCACATGCCATGCTGAAAATAATGACTTTTCACTGGCCATAACTGAATGGTGCATCTCTGGATCAGAACCTGGAGATGTTATTGAAAGTGGAAACAACTAGGGACACGAAGAAAAATGTGAACTGGTACGTGGCTTCTAGGAAAGCTAATGTACTGGATGATAGTCCATGGGGAGGGATTGGAGAAGGCTGCACAGGAGCTGAACTGGTTTGGCAATAACCAATTCATTTTTGCTACAGATCTCTCCACTTCTGCTCTGAGCATCACATAACTGATGGAGGTTAATTTAAAGAAGAGAGTGGCCAAAGGAAATGATTAGTCTTGACTGAAAGCATATTTACACCCATGGTAGAATTAATTTCACTTTGGTAAGGACTCCTAGAGATTAGCTATCTAAACTAGTCATAAAACTCTTCTAAAATCAGTGGAGATAAATGGATGAAATGTCCATATCCAACCTGACATCTAGCTTACATCAGACAGTTTAGCAATTTAAAAAGTCTGATTTAGTTTGCCATCAAGTGAGCCAGTTCTGCCCCTGCAATCTACTCATATTTCTTTGATTATTTTCTAATCCCTTTCTAATCCTTCCACTTTTCTATAATTGGCCAACTCTCCATCTTCACGTGTTCCAACCTCTCCTAGCACAAGAGCTTTCTGCTAGGAAATTCCTGCCGGTGGGGAAAGCCATTGTGTAGCTCTCTGCTTTGGTGAGACAGACTGTAGGTTTATTATTATTATTATTTTTTAAATCATACAAATACAGATTGTATCTGGCAACCATTTTCAGCAGTGGTTCAATTCTTCATTATCAACAATTGTTACAGCAGTCTTGGAGCCTCAGCTTTTCAGTTTTCTCTATTGTTTCTTTCCTGATTTATTTTTCCTTTGTACATGACATGTACATATCAAGATCTGCATACTGTCATATTCTCTTTGTAACTGAATTGTTCAGTTCTATAACCATTGTGGGACAAAACAAGACACACACCAAGCAAAGCAAACCTGTGTTGTAACATATTAGTCACTGGAAGGAAGCGCTGCTTTTGGAAATACTGGCTCGTTTTGGCAGGAAGCAAATGAGCAGGAATTTCAGTGATTCAGCTTTCAGTCTGGGAGGGACAATCAGGAAGAATTTGGATCAGGCAGAAGCTAGAAAAGGACAGGAGAATACAAGGAATATGAAAGGAAAAATAGTTCTAGTGCATGTAATAGGGAATGTTGAGAGTAAAGGTAGTATTTCTCTGTTATGCTATTTCCAATCCATTCTTACAGTCCTGAGATTAAAGACCTTGATCTTTGTTTCTTAAGTAATTGACTGCATTTCTGAAAGACCATTTTCAAATACTTGTAAACGAGCTAGTCATCCACCTGGAGCCATTGAGGTTCACTGAGGATGAGCTTGCCTTGAAAATCACTGTTTTTCGAGGAGAGATTTTACAGTAATGCAGATCATGTAGAGGGCCAAGACCTCAGCTAGCATCAGTCACTATATCTGTATTGAAATGAAGATTATCTACAGCTACAGAATATCTTTTCTTTCATTTTAAAATGTACAATCTAAAAGCCCCGTTCTCAAGGCATTCTTTAAGGTTCCAATTTTTATTCTTTCTTCATATCAATATTCTCGAAATTAGTCAAAATAATTAATGTGTTCCAATCGTCCAGTTTAGATATTTGATTTATGTTGTGCTGAGGTGAATTCACAATAACTTTAAATAGGTTATAAGGAATGCTATCAACCAAGTGTTAGTGAACTACAAATTATTAGAATATTTTGGGAAATGGATATAAATTACAATTCAGGCTTTTTGAACTAGAATTGCATTGAATATATTACATATATTCAATGAATAGAAAATGATACAACTAAAAATAATATGGGCAGACTTCTGGCAGGCTTGAAGCCGGGGAAGGATCTCAGTTTGGTAAACACTACCGAAGTGAGGCGGCCCCTCCATTTTACCGGTGTCCTGGCTGTGAGTCGGGTCTGTATGCATGCTCACAGTGCTGCACTCCAGAGGCAACCAAATCCCTCTGCCATTCTGCAGCGGGGGTAGAGGTCCCTTAGCAGGCGGAATTGGAGGGTGTGGAGATAAGCCTTCCAGGCTTTTGAAGTCCATGCCTAACTCAGAGCACAAAAGAGAAATTCAAAAGGAGGTGTTAATGCTAACAACCGCATCTACATAATAATTGAGTGCTTACAGCATTCACTGAAACAGAGAGATCAAGACCCTTTTCTACCTAAGGCGTCTGAAGCTCACACTCCTCTTCCCTCTGGAAGTGCTGCCAGAGACGACCTGTAACAAGACCACTTTCTACCACCGTCTGTTAAAACAAACACTGCGGACAGTGTGGACAAAGAGAGCAAATAACAGGGAGCCTGAGTAAGACGTGGTCCAGTGACAGAGCAAAGCTGTTGTAAGTATCCATTTAATAACACCGTAACCGTATGACATAAAGAGCTGATCCAGCATGAATTCCCTCACTCTAATTCATTCACAACATTTTGAAGGGTAACTTTCTCTCCGTGGGCTTTATGCTGGATCACATATCATGTCCTCCCCAGGCCAGTATAAAACATAAACCCAATATAAACATTGCATTATATCCTGTGGTAAGTTCAACAAAAAAATCAGTTGTGTGCACACTGTTCTGGGCTGAATTTGTACTGTCAGATAATCTGGTAACGCACAAATCTGGTGGAAAGGGAAATGGTAGCACAGAGTGGAGTGTATCATGAAAAGAATTTTTAAACTGACATGTTGACTTACACTTGGCATCAAGAAATAACATTTAACTAATAAAGTTATTAAATAATTCTTAGTAGACTTTAAAAATTCTCTGCTTTGAGTCAACGGATTGAAATTCACATTTGATTTAACAGTCTCAGTACTTTAAATAGAGTGCCTCAGGAAACAGTGTGACCAATATTCAAAAATAACATGGTCTGCAATGTGTGAGAACCATGTTCTAGAGCAACATTTTTCTTGTATTGGAATCATATTGAGTAAGTAGTACTAGACTGATCCATTATCTAATAATTTTACACCTTTGATAACATACATTTTAAGATTGAAAACACAGTGGTTGGTCCTGTATGGCAAAGTACTGCAGAACGTTTTTTGTTTTATAAATGAGGATTATCATTTGAAGGATATAGAGTAGGACCATATTTTAGACAGAAAGTAACTGAGAACATAGAAGGAGAATGCTCCAGCATACATTTTACCATCAGTAAAGAAAATAAAAAAATAAATAAAAATAAAAAAAATGAAATGGTTTGCCTTTTCTCAATCAGTGGAGAATTGCAGAGGTTGGCAGGGAACTCTGGAGATCATCTAATCCAACCCGACTGTTCAAAGCAGGGTCATCTACAGCAGGTTGCTCAGGACCATGGCCATCTGGGTTCTGAACATCTCCAAGGATGGATAGTCTACAACTTCTCTGGGCAACCTGGTCAAATGTACATCACCCTTACAGCAAAGACCTTTTTTTCTTATGTTGCTGTGCAATCTGCTGATATCCTTTGACAGCTCCTTTACCTGGTGACACAGATTCTCAACAGTGGAACATCTCCTGTGGGCTAAAAGACCACCTCCTGCTGTCCTGCCTTCAGTGAGAGGCCCTAGGCAATCCCTGCAGCCTGTGACCTGCACAGCTGCATCCTCCCTCTGAAGCTCCACCTGGAAGTTGTCCTAGAATAAAATGGATGGGAACAGAAAGTGGAATATGTAGTCATAAATAATCTCATTTATGGAAACATTTATTCTAGAAAAAGATTTTTTTTTTCCGTCCTGGTCTAGCATACGCAATTACCAAAAGCTGCATGCTGTAACTACACTACTTCCCCCCATTTGATTTCCCACCCTACCAGCTTAATTGGTGAAGACAATACAGTGCAGCTACCATTCTGTCCCTCATTCAGCTCTGGCCTTCCAAACATGGCACCACGGTTCAAGAACTGTTACCTTGTCTACTGTAAAGTTAACATCAGGTGAACAACTTTAGGGATAGAAAAGACAGAAGATTGGGAACATAGTCAAAGGCAACATGATTGATTAAGCAGATGACTAAGTTGGACTGAAGGGAGCAAGAAAAAAAAAACAAGATGGAATAAAAACAGGATTAGCAAGGAAAGTTTTCACTTTGGATATGTAAATCACAAACTTTCCAACATTTTAAACTAAAAGACCATTACTCACCCTCAAGACTGCAGCAACCACCAGTACAGCTATTATCAGCATTCATTAATAGCAGGACAATGATGATATGTGACACACAGTTCATATGGTTATGTGCACCACATACAGATTACTTTCCAGAATGCGGAAACAAATGTTAAACGGCATCTGCTGAAATATCTTCTGGGAGTGCTTTCTGTATCACAAAGCATGCTTCTTTGTGCATTTTTATGTTTACTATTGCTTGAGGGGTTTTTTTGAATGTATCAAAGTCTTCTGCTAAAATATGTTTGACATTTTTCCTCTTCCAAACATTATTGCCAACGAATGCTATTAAAATAAAATGCATATTAAAAATATATCCTTTCTTCCCCTCTGCACATAGTCAGTCACCATTTTGAAAGAGTGTTTACTGAGGCTATGAACAAAGTGAAAAATGAACATGCAATAATCAGAACCAGTGGAATACACTTTACCTCAGGCTCCATCCTTGCTGGGTTTCTGCTTGAGTGTGGGTCCTGGCGGCTGATGGACTCTGTAACCTCTGCACTCTTTTCTCTGCAAATGCTTCATAGCTTTTCAGTTCTAGAATATGTTTTTCCAGCTGCTGCACCCGTAAAGCTCTGGGAAGGAAACACTGCATTTTATTATTGTGGTTGCCCTCTTCTGTTTTCCTACAGGCCTTTAGACTAGAGCCAGCCATGATGGCCAGCTCCAGGGTCCACCTAGTGCAGTGTCCTGCCTGTGTTAGAGGCCAGAAGGGGAGGGCTAGGGAGAGAGTGCAATAATGGTGCCCACACTGAGGGTTACTTCCTCTGATGTAGTTTTCCCTCCTTTCCTAGTCCTTGGCTTACAGGCTTTCCAAGACCAAGGTGCTAGACTTGGTTTTCATGCACAATAGTCCTTGATAGATTTTTTCCTTCCACTATTGTCTTCCACTTGTTCACCACTTCGAATGGGGAACTTTAATGTTTGCAACCCCTCCTCATCTTTATGTGTTGGGGTATGTTTCCATGTCGGCACCCTCAACTTTGCAGGAAAACGAACTCCACAGAGTAATTGTAAGTCATCTGAAAAAAGTATTTCTTTTTGGTCATTTAAAAATTCTTGCTCTATAGCTTCATGTGCTCCCCTTTCATTCTTGGATTATGAAAACTAAGACATAATCATTTCCTATCTGCCTTCTTTGTACCATCACAGTTTTATAAACCTTTATCATATTCCTCCTCAGCCATCTGTTTTTCAAACTGAAGAGTCTTAGCTTATTTAATCTCTCTTCATAGAGAAGCTGTTCCAAATTTCTGCTCATCCTAGTTGCCCTTCTTTGTATCATTACTATATCCTTTTAGAGATGGTAGGACTAGAAACGCACAGTATCCAAGATTTGTGGAGGCACAATGGACTTATATTCAGCAGAATTCTGTTTTCTATTTTGCTTGCTTTCTTTTCCTTTCATAGCATTTACTGACATCTTATTTCCCTTTTTGACAGCCACTGCATTGGCAGTTTCTTAAAAATACACACAGTGATTCCTCCCTCTCTCTTGCTCTCTATTTTTCTGAATAACTGATTGAGAGACTATTATTGTAAATTATTTGCTTTTGTCTCTCTTTAAAAGTGTTTTGGGAATTTTGCCAGTGCTTGTCTGGGCACATCTCAGACCAAGGAACTTGATGACTGTTGGGTAACATCTGAAGTTTAGCTGTAAATGTATGTGGAGTCATGCTTGCACTGTCACAGAAGGTCTCCTGGAAGTGTGCTAAAGACATTTAGGAAACAAAGTGACTGAAGCAGGCTGCTAGTTAATGCAATCTCTCAACAGCAGACGAAAAGATAGTGAAAAAGAGTGATTATTTTTGAGGGTGTCAGACAGTAAAAGACTGTCCTTGCTGACCTGGGTAGAAGAGCATGAGTATGCTAGAGGAAAAGCCCCAGCAGCAGAAGTGGAGTGACTTAATATCCTGGATATTAGGGTTAATCAGCATGTCTCAAAACTCAGTGTGATCATATGTACAGATGACATTTTAGTAGTTACCAGCAGTGTTTGGTACTGGGCAGGAATTATGTAAGAAATAAGATGTCAATTCAGTAGTTTGTCAATTAATACTTTGATTCCCATTCTTAAGAATTCTGTAGCGAAATTCTAATAAATGAAAAAGATTACTAGATTTTTTCTTCTCTGTTTCAGTGTAGACATTCACTGTATTTTTAGAGTGATTGTTAAAAATTAAGAAGATCTACAGAAAATTAAGTCATTGTGTCCATACACCTTAGTCAAGCCATTTTAATCCACTTCTTCATTTTATTCATCTGTTAAAGAACAGCAATATTTACTTACATAACTCAGGAGTGCTGTGAGTGATAATTAATGCTTATAAGCAGTAGTATGATTGAAATGAAGATGTACTTCCAAAGCATTATTAATTTTATTATCATCATTATTGCTATACTGGGCTATTGTAAATTACCGAAAGAGCCAATTACTGTGGATTTTCTTGAGATGGCTTTGTAAGGTATTAAAAGGAGAGTGTTACACTGCAGAAAACTACAATGAGGTTGTAAAGCTGAGATTACATTCTATGCCATAAAATGGTATCATCCATACCGGAAGCGAAAAAAGTCAAAATAATTTGTAAATGCTGATTAACACAAATATGTACTAATCTCTCTTTTAACTTGTAGATACAATGACTCCTTTACTGCTTGCTGAAAATTCCCCATCTCTACTTCAATAATGTTTGAGTCATATGCCAGAAATGTCTGTAATTTCAGGAAGAAGGTCATGGTCAATGATTATAAGCAACTGGGTTTCTGAAGTTTAATGAGGGCCCACTTACCAACTGAGCTGCTCAATACGATAGTGTGGAAGCTCCCACCACTGAGAACATGAGCACAGGTCAACTCCTGTGGTGCAGCGGGTGATGAGCCTCTTGCAAAGTGGTGGCTACCCCGTGGCTGTGACCGGGCACTCGTGCCGGCGTGTGATGAACTGCAGCATGGCTGGATCAGGAGATGCCTGGCCCTAAGGCTTTCAGCTATGGGTTCTTATCCTCAGCATTATAGAACACCTCCCTCAGGTAAAGCAATCTGCCTGCAGCACTGTGCTCTGAAGTGTGCTGAAATGAATCCAATTAAAAACAGCTCTAACACCATCGTTTGGGGAAAGGGTGTTTTTTAAAAATGGATCATTTATAAAGCTGTTTTGGAATATGGCTAAACCTCAAGACTGTCCCCATGAAGATTTAAAATGGTTTTGTTAATACCCACTTTAAATGGTTATTTGGATTAATATTCTTGAGTTTCCCATGAACACAAGCCAAATTATACTGTGAAGAAAATTCACTTATTTCCACTGGCAGTAAGGAATAATTTCTTATGCATAATTTCTGTCTCTTATTTGAGTAGCTTCCTAGACATTCCAATTTAGGTTCTTGATGCACTGAGAATAAAAGATTTCCCTATTCTGAACTGAAAGATTAATTACAGAACAAAGACTGCCGATGAAGAAAAATAACGTTATTCCTCACCCTTTACTGATGCTGCGAGAAACCAATTAGTTAGGAGTCTAATCAAACCCCAGGTAGGGTTTGTAGGGAAGGTTAAACAACCTCTGCTCTTGCTGACACTTTGCTGTTCTGGGTGCTGGAAAGAGCTCTGGTTTAACTGAAACAATCCAGGAACCCGACAAGACATTCCTCCTGTGACAGCAATCTCTGAATTATTGGAAAGCATGGTCTAGAAAGACAAGGGGGCTCACGGCAGCTGACAAAGTTGTCCTATAAAGCTGCAAGCATAGCAGTGTCATGCAGGAAGAAATGGCGGTGTGGACCCATTGAGTTGACAACTGTCATAAAGAGCTCAACCAACGCAAAGACTGGGTTTTTCGGACTTCATTACAGGACTGCTTTGTTGGGATATGAAGCCAATCCCAATGACACTGTGAATATTTCAATGTCTTGATGACGTTGTTGAGTTACTGACCAACAGGTTCACGTTAAAAGACCCTTCTGCAGCAACAGTATGGATATACTTAATGTTGCTTGGCAGACTTCATCGTATCATGCCCGTTCACCCATTTTGGGTCATTTTTGGCTATTAGGAAATTCAGACTGGATATTAGGAAAAATTTCTTTACTGTGAGGGTGTTCACACACTGGAATGGGCTTCATGAAGAGGTGGTTGATGCCCCATGCCTGTCAGTGTTCAAAAGGTGTTTGAATAATGCCCTCGGTAATATGCTTTAACTTTTGTTTAGCCCTGAAGTGGTCATGCAGTTGGACTTGATGATCGTTTTGGGACCCTTTCAACTGAACTACTTGATTCTCTTCCATTTTGTTGTTTCACTCAGCCGTTGTTCTTCCTCTGGGGGAGCTCACCCTTTGAAGCCTCTAACCACCTTTCCCCACTGTTGTGTGAAGAACCTCGCCCTTGCGGCACATGGCACAGAGGTCGTGCGAGGCCCGCCCAGCCCTACCGCCACCATGGGCCGACCACAAGTACAGTGGCCCTGCTGCCGCCCACGAGGCTGCCCGGAGCTGTCCCCCGAGGGAAGAGGCCGCCAACTGGGCCACCCTACTAGGCACAGGGAGGGAAACGGTGGAGCGCTGGACTCCCCCTTGGCCCTGGGGTGCGCCTCACGGCAGCAGGTGGCCCCCACGGGCCCGGCCCACCCCCACCGCCCCCGGGCGGGCGCTGCCCTCGGGCAGGAAGCTCCCGGCAGCCCCCCGGCTGCCTCCACC
>VXAA01004439.1:312138-342541 GCA_013399115.1 Anseranas semipalmata | reverse complement strand
CCCCCGGCCGCACGGGGGGCAGCCTGCAGGGCCCCGGCCTCGCCCCCGGCTGGGCCGCGGCACGTCCCCGCCGGCGTGCGGGGAGGCGCGAGGGACCGGCTGGCAGGTATCGCGCGTGGGGACCAAGTTCCGCTTCCACTTCTTTTCTCCCATCGGGCTACCTCACTGGTCCAGAAGTCCACCCAAGAAGTTATTTTCCAAAGGAACTTTCTTTCATGCTTGTATAATAAAGCACCATCTGATTCTTGCTATCCCCACCCCACCCCTTCTTTTCCGATGGATTATGTATGCTTTGTGGTGTTGCACTAGTATGTGCTCAGGGTATTTTGAATCCCAAGCATTCCCAAGTTTCAGTTTACTCTGATCAAGGATGCGTAAAGAATGGAGGTTCAGGACTTGTGGCTGTTCTTGATGGTGCAAAAACTTTTTTTTTTTAATTTCATGGGCTTAGTGATATATAAAGATGTATTGCGCAGTATAATTGTTACACTTTTGTATCTGAAGTCATTTTTAAAGTTTTCTAGTTGAACTAAGTATTTGTTTCTATTGAGCACCTAAATATAGAGTCAT
Source organism: Anseranas semipalmata (assembly GCA_013399115.1). Classification (NCBI taxonomy): domain Eukaryota; kingdom Metazoa; phylum Chordata; class Aves; order Anseriformes; family Anseranatidae; genus Anseranas; species Anseranas semipalmata. The sequence continues at coordinate 341,971 of VXAA01004439.1, read as the reverse complement.
CCTGATATTTTATAAACCTGTTTACTTTAGGGAAGCTCATTTGGTCAACCTAAGTGAACTTAATAAAAGTCAAAGAACAAGTGATGTTTCAGTTCATGAAACTGGACTGCACAGGGATGGGTTCTTTGGTGGAGTACACCGTGTATGTGCTTAGTGAGGGCACCATGGGTGTCTCCGGTAAACAAGTTTAGAGTTTGTGAAGAATGTAACTACTCATCAAAGCAATATATATATGTCTGAAGGTGAACTGTAATACAATGTTGGCATTTACAGCAAAAAATGTGTTGCTCACATGACCCAAATACCACACTGAAGTGCCTATCTCCGCAAAAAGAGCAAGGCTTGATACCTGATCACTTCATAACAAAATGGCACTGTTTGTCAACCCAGAGCTGTTAGATGATTAATGGTAAATAATCATATCAATGTAATTACTTGCACATAATTATTTTTATAAACCGCTGCTGGGTTTCACAGTGGACTGTGATACAAAATTCATGATGTTGCTTGACTATTTTGACTGAAAAATATCATCTTGTTATTCTATGTGGTGGGCATTCTCTCTTGAATCTGATTTTTTAAGGGCTTTCCTTGGGTCATGCCTGTTGCAGTTGGTGTGCAAGAGGCAAAGGTGCGGGGGAGATTTTTTTTTTTCTGAGATGGGAGAAGAACGAGAAGTGCTTAGTGAGAGACAGTTTGTGTCCCTAGTATCCTAGCAAGCAAGAAACTTCTTGGTTTCCACAGTGGAATGAATGACTTCACAACTTGTTTATAGAATGGTTTGGTGACTAAATTTCTTTTCTGATTGCTGTTGACTCCTTGTTGCCTGCTCTTGATGGAGGTAATAAGACAGCTAGATGGGCTGTTTGCAAAAACTTGTTAGTGCTAACCTGAAGCAACCAGCTTCTTCTAAAACCTGTTTCTCTTATGTAGTTATTACCTAGCAAAGCTGCAAAGTTCTTATTCTTCCAAACTAACAATCTATTCTATAACGATTAGGCTTGTGAAATTGTTTACATAACGTTAGACTGCCTGCTGATTGCTGCAGTAGTGCCACGTCACATTTCAGAAGGGAATTAGGAAATGAAAGTTCAAGGGTGCGTATTGTTGTGCTATTTCTCTGGCTATAATACCTGCTTAAATTTAAAGGCAAAATTGTGTTGATTTAAAACTCAATATGACAAACAGCAGTGTGACCAAATGCCAAGGCTCCAAGTATTTCAGTTTTGACATTCCCCTATAGAAATGCAAGTAAAGAGGATTGTTACTAACACTTGAAGTGTCTAGTTGACTTCACTGATGTTCTGCTCCTACTGCTAGGTTGAACTATTATTATTTTTTTTGGTATACTTTTGAAAAATCTGTGTAAAGAAATGATAAATTTTAAGCAGCTGTTTTGTGCAGATTTTTCACATAACTCATAAACAGGCAGAGGACAGACTAGGGCAAATTCCAGGGGCAGAGTTAAGGCTGCCAGAGGTATGATATGTGAGATACCAAATTAAAGTTTGTGCTGCCTTGTTTTGAGGCTTATACTGAAATGTTCTTTGTGGGTACACAATATTGTGAAATAACTTTAACTCTGTTGAGTGACTCTTGTTTTGTAGGCTGCATGCTTAAGGCGTACTTATTTTTCTCTTGGTTGTGCTTTGACTTCTTGGTTTTGAAGCAGCAGCTTTGTTGGGGGTATAGTATGCTTTGCTGATACCCTGTTAGGAAGTTGGATTGAAGATCTGGCAGCTGCATTTACAGATTATTAGTTGAGCTATTTCAGTCTGTGAAGTCAGTCTGTGAAGATCAGTTGGGGGGGGCGGATCTTTAGTCAGGTTTTCTGGTAATTTAATGTGCTGAAATAGCTCAGCAAAGGATTGGTGTACAGGAGGGAGTGTGAAAGCTACCAGCTTACAGGGAAGCTAACAGCTTAATTTCATGATCGTATTCATGACAGTTTGTGGAGATCCAGGGCAGGATTACCTGTGGTCCAGCTCTTCCGCTCTTTTCCCTCTCAAAATGGCAATTCCTGCCTGCCTCTTTGTCCTCACCTGAGGAAGCTAATCAATCAGAAATCTGTTCTATTTCAGGCTTGGGCAGGTTGATAACTGTTGGCTTTTTTTGGACCTCCTAGCTGTAGACCAGAGCCAAGGAAGTTCAGAAAGGGATGTGCAAAACTGCTGCAATATTGAGTTAGACAATTTTAAAGCATGGAAGCCTTAGGTTTTATTTATGTGAAGGACTAATAATGTTATTGTACTTTACCTATACAGATGCTGTTGGAGAAGGTGTAATGGATTAGATGGATTTCTGGTCTTGGTGTGGCTGTTCTTATGCACACTGAACGGTGCGAGAGGTGTGAGTTGCCTGATTTAGCTCAGTGGGTTTCAGTATCCTCTCATACATGGATGCTTCTGAGACTGACAAAATGCAGGCCCAGAATAAATCCAGTGTACAATGCCCGTTCAGTCAGCACGGCTGGTTTCATATTAAACAGGAATCTTGTGGTAGCCTCTGTTGCCAGACTTCTGTTGCAGTAGCTGGTTCCCTCCCATATGAGCTCCCTTCATACAATGACTTTGTGTACTGCAAGTTGTGCTATTTCCTTTACCAAATGAGAATTTTTATCCAGTTGTTCAAAGGTTATTGAATTTCAGAATGCCACAGTGCCAAAAAGAGTTGCATGATGGCCCGAGACGCCAAGGAGAGATTTGAGACAACCATTGTGTCTAACATGTTGTGTAGTGTAGGCTCTGAATTCAAGAGGCAGTGCCTTCCTCTGAGTCAGTGTGCAAGCACATTGTTCAGTACTGAAGTTTGTAAAAGGAGAAAGCAGTGCCTTGCAAAAAAAAATTCCCTACTATAATGTTGCATAGAAGTTTTCACATCAAAAGGATCAAAGTGTCCAACTGGTCCTTGAAACCATCTGGTGCCAGCCTGTAAACAACAAACTCTGTATATGCCCAAGCCTCATGCAGAGCATCCTTGTATATATTTGCCAATGGCAAGACTTGTGGTGCTTGGATTTTGCTCTGAACGGGTAGGCGATGTTGTGTGTGTCTATATTTCCTTGCCTATCAGAAGCAAAGGGCAAAGTGAATCCAGTTTGTAGATGGCAGTTTTGATCCCAAATAATTTTTCACTTACTACTGCTTAGCAAGGCAGAGTCCTGGGTTCTTCATGCTATTTAAAAGAGTTGATTTATGCTAATTTACAGCTGATCGATGCTGTAGTCTGAGTTCAAAGTTTGCATGCACAGGAAACCAGTAGTACTGAAAACATCTGTATTTCTTTTTGGCCCAGTGGACTGAAACATTAAGAACATTTTCTGATTTGAATGTATGAATCAAACCCACTGATTTTAGGTTGAACAAAAATGTTTTGTTTGACTTGAAATGCTATGTTTTTGATTGTGTTTACAAATACAGGAAATTTGGAAGCAAAGGACTATGTTCACAAGAGATATTAGACACTACCCACAGCAATGGGTCAGTTCACATCAAGTAACATAGTAGATCAGGAATCCTGGACTTCTAGAGACCCAAATTCCACTCCATCTTTGTCTCATTTGGAGGAGGAACTTTGAAGTTCAGTGTCCTGAGCACTAGATTATAGCAGCTTGAACCGTTTCACTCCGTGTAATAAATATTCACTAAGCTAGAGAAAATTCCTGGATATTGAGGATTTTAGGGTACACCTTGGTTCTTCATCCCGTATTTATTCTATGTGAGCATAACTACCTTAACAGGAAAGATTGAGGCAGACCCATTCCAGAGTGTTCAGTGGTAGGGCGTCTGCTCAGGCAGTGACTCCAGATGTGTGCTGCTCATGCTGGTTTATTCTCAAACTATCATGAGGCATCCAATATGTATGGTAATACGACAATATCAGAGCATTTGGGAATATTTCTCATCCCTAATCAAGGTAAAGCCATTTTTTCCATACTGTAAAAATAAAGCATATTTCCTCAAAGTTAGTGTCTAAATATCTTTATAGATTGAAAAGTTCTTTTAGTTCTTTTGTTGTTGCTGCTATTTTCTTAAGTAAAAAGACCTGAAAATATTTCTGGGGTTGTTATCAAGAATAGAGTCTCATTTATCCACTTACTTACTGTGAAACTCCCCAGGAAACTGCTGAATAAGTAAGGCTTGACATTATAGGAGATGGAAGAAATGAGCCTTCATTTATGTAGTTCCTTTTTGCTCTGACAGGTGTGCAAATTAGCCAAACAGGAAAGTGTGGGGTTCCCTGTGCTCTCCACTGGGATTTAAGACAGCTTCCTTTCCAGTTCTCTTTCAGACTCCTTATTTCAGATTATAGAAGAGGAGACTCGATAGTCTCAAAGTTAAAACACTGCCAACAGGAAAACCCTATGCCTTGAACCACTCTGATCATTCTGTTTTTTTCCCCACTGCTACTTCAGGAATGCAGGCAGTCTGTACCCGCCCTCTTTTCGTAGGCTGGTTTGGAGGAGAGAGACATTGAACAGTCTAGAGGAGATGGGAGATGAAATACATGCTCTGAAAGACAGCTTTTATTTTTTGGTGTTTTAGCATCTTGTGTGTAGTTGGCTGCTTCTTCCCACCTTCACTCTTTACTCTGCCTTCAGCCATCTCTAATTACCTATTGCTTTGCTTGTGCAACTGAGCTGCGTATTTGTCAGCTTACGGTGTTCATGCCAAATCAACTTGCTATAGAATGATCTGTGAAGATAGAGAGGACATGCTTGCAAGTATACGTACTTGTAATAGGTATTATCCTAGCCTCATATATGGGCAGCACTGGACTGCAGTCAAAATACCAGACGCTGTTTCCAAATGGATGGTATTTCCTGGATGAGAGGTAAGAAACTGAACTGAAAGAACCTGATGTGATGATTCTTTGTGATTGAGTGTGCATGTTCCAAGATGACTTTTAGAAAAGGATGGAAAGTTTCTTTCCGTCTACCCATGAATCCATATGCTTAAACACTAAAATGAAGGTGCTATGTTATTCTAGTTTTTTTCTTCTCCAGTTGAGCAGTTGCAATAACAACTGCCCACTTTGTTCATCCCAGGGTTGTTAAAATCATTTATAACTGAAATTGTCCCATAGCTCCATAAGGTAACTGGTGAATACTGAGCACAGAGTTCTGAATTAATTGTGCAGTGTCAGGTTGTGTAGGTAGCTGACACAACACATTTCACCCCCTCTAAGGATACGTGTCTGTTCAGCTGTTAGTACAGGCTGGGACCAGTGATGCGAGTTTTCTTCAAACAGAGCATGGAGAGTGGGTTAGGACATGGGCTGAGCTGCTCTTGTCCTTCACATTGCCCAACCTCCAATGTAAGGGTTCTACATATACATGATTTCCTAATTACACAAAGCATAACTGTGTATAGCAAGTACTAAATTTTATAGAAAGTATATATAATAATTTGATAGCTTGTAATTTGTATTGTATATACACACATCCACACATAACAAAGCTGTTCTCTTTAATATGCTTTTGCTCCAGCTTTTATTTGTCCAACACCATTGTGTTCAATGTGTGCCCCACATTTGCGTGCTATACAGAATCAGCAAAACTGTTTCAAGGCCACAACAGTCCTACCTGGAAACTATCTCAGGTACTTTCTAATGGTTATCCCATTCAGAAAACACTTTCCAGTAAGATTTCTGTGGACTTCTACCTTATGTCAAGACCACAGTTAGGTTGTGGCATAATCTCCACTTAGCACCTGCAATCTTGGGAGGTTGTGAGGGGAACTTAGCTCCTTCAGAAGAATGGGTATATGATTTTTCTTTTACTTTTCCAGTAATAGTTTGATAGAGGAAGCAACAACAGACAGAAAATCTTAAAATCAATCTTTTGTCTTAGGTGGAAGACTGAGAAGTGCCATTCCTGCTGCTGTTGACTGGCCTTCAGCAGGAAGGGTCAAAGAGCTCAGACACAAAATACCTTCCACTTAAGTAGTTTTTCCAGGAAGAAACACGGAGCACCTCTTCCTGTGAAGGCACAGAAATAGTGCTGTGCTGATTTTGAATGGCTTTTGATGTGGCTGTAAATGTCAGGTGTGATTTTTTTTCATATAAATTCTCAGTACTTTGTACCTTAGCTTATACTAAAGGTTAGACAGCTTTTCTTTTTATCCCTTTAAGGAACCCAAAGTTTAAATCCTTAAAGTGCTGCCCATGCTCTTTTTCTTCTGAAAGATGCATCCATGGCTCAGGAAGTTGTGCTTGTAGAACATACATAGAATAATTCAGGTTGTAAGGGACTGACAGGTTACCTGGTCAACAGCATCCTCCACAAGCAAGCACAGATGAAACATGTCTTGAAAAGTGGTCCTTCAAAGACATCCTAAGCACTCTTCTTAAAAAGACAGAGAAGAAATAAGGGAAGAAATAATCAGAAACAAGAAAGTGAGGAAAATACCTTGGGCTTAAACCCACAATGAAATAATAAAGTTCCAGTCTTTTATATTGTAGAATCTGTACGTTGTGACAATAGTGTCATTTGGAGCTTTTTCTCCCCTTCTCTTGGATGGTTAAATTAATGTTGCTGAACAGAAATGTCCCAATACTCATTTCTGGATAAGTGGGAAGAGTTAGAAGAGAAATCAGAGGAAATTTTGGACAAATTCTGTTTTTTGAAATCATTCTATCTACTTTACTGCCCTCGCTTCAAATTCCACCCTGTCAGTGCAACTCTGTAATTTGACAAAATTCCCAAGGGCAAGGAGTTGTGCTACAGAGAATAGACCCTAGCTGCTCTTAAAATACTTAAATATTTGAATACTGATTAGATCCATCAAATGTGTTCATTTATTAGCAATAAATAATGATCTTTATGTAACAACTGTGCATAAATTACTTTGATCTGCATATAAATTTCACCTCATTGTCCAGTATCTAATGGAAGCTATTTCATCCATCTTTCCACCAGACCAGGTGTCTTTAATAATCCCCTGATGTTTTTATACTTTGGAATTGGCTTAGCATTTTTGTCGTTGTCCATTTCCTTGCCTCTAGCTTCCTCTTCCATATTTCCAAAGTATCTAAGAGTCTTTCTGAATTCTTCCTGTTAAAAAAAAAGTCACAATCACGGTGATCATGTCCCACTTGGAACAGTTTGAATGAAACAAAACCTCAAGGTTTTTGGAGAGCTGCCTGCAATTATGTTGAAAAATAAAAGTTCGACTTCATGCAAAATGTCCTTGTTAAAGGAAAAGGAAAACACAAAGCAGACTTTTTTTTTTTCATGATTTATTTTGTTGACATTTTAATCAAAATATATTTTATTTTCACAAAAAGTCTTACCTTAAATATTTGGAAAATTCAATTTTTGACAAAAGTAGAAAAGGTAACATGGAGGTGGAAGCTGCTCAGCTGTTTCTGACTTTTTTTTTATTATTTTTGTCACTTCAGTGTTTATGAATGTAGAAAAATGTACCAATTGAGCACTGGGAACTCATTTTCAGTAATTTTCTCCACTGCTTTCTTGACTCAAGTACCTAGTCCAGGATTTTGTAGGTACCTACCTAGGTGAATCACTAGTCAGATGGGCTAGTCAGAGCTGGTCAGATGGGGTCTGGCTAGGCAGATGGGGACTGGCTAGGCAGGAGGGTCCTTATGTTAGGCACACCTCTCACATGTGTGATAGGATATAGGATCATCATGTCCTCCCTGCTGATGCTTAGCATCCCCACTCTCTCAAGACACTCCTTCCCTGGATGAAGGCAGTCTGACACCTGGGTCATTGCATGCTGCACAGGATTTTCTCTGGGACACAGAGTGACCCACCATTTCAGAACTGCTGCTCTCCGTCTTGCCTCACTGGAACACGGCATAATATCAGGAGCACTAGACAAGGAAATAATATATCATGTCAGCAGTGTTGCTAATTAATGTGTAAATCATTTTGCTCACTTTTCCCCATCGCAAGATTGGCTTAAAAAAAATCAAAAGATTTAAAAATGATATATACGCCTGCAACTTCTGTGAGTCACTAAATTTCATGCTTTTCAAGATTTTCTTTGCCTCCAAGAACAGAATCTCATTTTAATTTTGAATGATAAATAAGTCTTCTCAGTCTAGGAATGGGGATAGTAAGAAAAACATCAAATACCATGATCCTGGCAATAAAATCCCAAAGAGTTGGCAGTCGTGGGTCAGAGAAGACAAGGCTTGGGAGGGAGCCAGAGCCTGCTTGTGAACAGCAGCAGCAGGCTGGAGACAGCTGTCTGGAATCTGTCTGGGCAGCAGGCACCCCAGGAGATGAGAGAGTCATGCAGGGAAGCAGCTTTTTGCTGCTATGGGAGCCATAACATCAGAGCTTGTTTCCACTTAAAGGGGTTTCCTGTTAAAACTACAACTGGCAAACCCTGCCCATGAACATGAAATTTAGACAGCTTCCCAGAATGGAGCTACATGAGCAGAGAGGAATTGCTGCATGCATAAAAGCGTCTGTAGTAGAGGGTTTGTTGGCATGGTTATGTGGTTTGAGAATGGGTGTAGTTTGTTGTTGTTGTTATTTTTGTTTTTAAACTAATGGAGAGCAAGGCTATAGGAAAGGGAGAGGAGAAAGGTAGCAGTGAAGGGAGCCTCAAGTTGCATATCTCTAAGCATGATCTTTAACAATTGCAATAGTAGGTCAGACCAGGATTCCCCAGGTCTTAGGACCTGTGGGGAGGGGAAGATGGCTGTTGATAGCAAAGCAGTTTTCTGCTACTCCCATAAAAGCTGGGAACGCTCATGGAAATTTCTCATAATGTCTGTAGGTTTGCAAAGCTTGGAGTACACCCCATTCCTGGCTCCAAGCTCCCTGTGCACAGAAATCCCATCAAACACACTAATCATGATTGCTATCTGGAATGTGGATCTGAGGACATGATTGAACATGAGGACATGTTCAATCGTATTATCTGTCCATTTTCTGCTCATCTTGGTGGCTGCAGTCTAGACATAAATAATCTGGGCTGTGCTCAGGAAGACCTAAGTTTCAGAACATCTTCTGGTGGATAACTTTAATTCACTCCTGCTGATGTCAGTCTGTCTAGAGTAGATGAAGGAAAGCTTGGATACAAGTGATAGCGTAATGCAGGTATTTAAGCTTTCACCACTCCAGGCAGGCTTGGAGGTGCTGGGCTTGAGCACAAACTCAGGCTTAGGACTGATGAACAGCATAGGCATAGCCAGAGGAAGGTCTGGCTGACCATGGAGATCACAGCATCTGAGTGTGTGATAGGTCTGGCAATGCCTGCTGACAATGCCTGGTGCCTGCCCTATGTGCCAGCGCAAACTGCAGAGTCAGGCCTGAAGGCAACGAGTGCTGCTCAAGTAGTGACCTACTCAGGTGGAGAGCAGCATGTGAATGTAGTTACTACTACCATAGCTGAGTGTGAGTGTTGTGCGAGAAGAGCTGCTGTTCCTTCACCTGTTTCATGATCTGCCCACACTTTGACCGCACACTTGCTTGTTTTTACTATCTTCTTTCATACCTGTCAGAAAGATCCACACCATCCAACTCAGACACAGATACATAAATGGATAGTATCTCCTTCAGTAGGTCTTGAAAAGCATCTGCTTCCCTTCCCTAATTTTGCAGCGAACACGGGCATTTGCTTTCAGACATTTTCACATGAATTAAGTGCCTAAGGCTGTGTCTGCATAAATGTTTTCGTTCAAAGTTATAGTATGGTTTTGAAGTGAACTCACTGACTACACCCATTTACCGTGTGTTGATTTGGTATGCAAAGCAGTCTTGGTGCCTGTGAACTAGCTTCCTTTAGGAGGAGGCTTAATCTGAAACTCAATGCCAAATGCACACCAAATGTACTCCAATGCCTAGTGAAGATAAAAGGATCCGAACCGATGAGCAGGGAGCACCGGCTCAGAGACCTCCAGCATGTCCTGAACACGCACATGCTACTGGAAGTCTCCTGAAACCACTAAATGCTTCTGCAACATCCTCAGTGTGTCTCCTGCCATACAGGGGTGCATTTTCAATTTTCCTTGCAACTGCCAGCCCTCAGCTTTTTGTGACTATTTTTCTCCTTCTCAGTCACCTTCCTTATCTGCTTTCTTGAAAACATTTACCCTCTTTACCCTGACTTATGTTGCTTTCCCTAGCCTTTGCTGTTCTCTGTTATTTCCCCTTTCCTACTGTTGTCTTCTGCAATGGTAACATCTGTACCATCAGCATCCCAGAAATCCAGTGGGTGTACAGCTGGAGGCCCTGAGAAACCGATGCAACCCATTAACAGTGCTGTGAGAGGGCTGGAAATGCATCCAGCAGCATAACCCAGTGTCAGTGCCAGGAGACTGCTAACTGCTGAACAGTGCCTCGTTAAATTGGGAAGATGAAGATCCTGAAGATCCAGCGAAAGGCCTGGGATTGGCACGGCCGACGTGTCTCCAATGCGGAGAGCTTGAACCAGTCTTTGGGTGGGAGGAGATCACCAAGCCTGCTTGTGAAATGACCGTCTCCTCCAGGCCCGTGCAGCAGAACACATCTTCTGGATGTGCGAACGCACCGGGATCTCGGTACAAGTTTAGGTCAAGAGAAGTGAATCCCACAGCTTCAGCCAAAAGGAATCTCAGATTATACAAGTGTGTATTAACAGACTATGGGATCCAGCAGACCACATAATCGCAAAAACAGGGCAAAGTTGAGAGACAGGGGTAAAGACAGGAAACCTGACCGTACCCTCTGGCTTGCCTTGTTGGAAAGGACTGGAATATCTTCTCAGCACATGGCTGCTTTTGGGCGCAGATGGTTGCAAAGAGCTTTTTGAAAATGGGTTTCAATTTGGGCCTGGGGGATTGGCAAGGGCCCCAAACTGGGCAAGAGGTGGTAGATGCAAACTGTCCCTATAGAGCGGCTGAAGGCAGGAGCTTTCCCTTTGCCTTTCGAAATCCCACAGAACCGATGGCAGGGCTATGGCTGCGTCCCAGGCAGAATATATGCCCCCATAAAACTCTGCTTATGAGCTCTCGCCACTATCAAAACCCACTGGCACGTTAAAACACCTTGTTACTAGTGGCAACCATTTTCTGCTAGGCTAATTTTTGTCCTTTCACGGAGTGGGAGGGGATAAAGTAGCATTTCTTGTTTGCTTAGGAAGTTACGGTGTCCTTTGCTTTCCTGCACGGGTCAGTCCTCTCTCGGCCGCTTTTGCAGCCCACGGTCCATGGCCAGGCATTTGCAAGCTCAGCAGCCCCTGGGTGCAGAGGGTTTTCCAGACCCCTGCTGTAACCCAGTCTTTCCCCACGCTGGTACCTGCAGGCACAGCAGAGCCCTCAGCCTGTCCAGGCGTGCAGCACCAGCCTCATCATCTCCCATCATCTTAACTGGTCACTCAGCCATCCTCATTTTCCCTCTGCAGAATTATTTTGTCTGGTTGGAAGATAAAAATAACCCAGTGTTATCTAGGGAGAGATCCTAGAGAGGCATTCTCAAGGGAAAAACACTAAGCGGCAGAACAAATAAATGAAGAGTACAATTCTGTGATAAAATGATGTTTCCATGTACCTATGTAGTCTGAAACAAAATTGTCAGAAATGGAGAGCCACAATTTTTTTTTTTTTTCTTTTTCCAACCTGTGTTCTTTTTGTTGTTCCTCCTCTCGCAGAATAGCCATATGTTGCCTCAGGACTCATTGTCCACAGGGCTTGCGGCCATAAAGCATGGGGTGTAGTAAGTCTTGTGAGAAAGTTTTGGCCAGTTTGTAGGTCACAGACCAAAAAGACCAAACCCCACATCTCATGTGTCCTGAGAGCTGCTAGAAGACTGCGTTATGAGGAGATTATATCATTTCTGTGTGACTTGCCAGGGATGTTTTAGTTCTTGCCTCCTGTAGTCTACTGCTACAATAAACTGGATCCCTGTTGCTTAGGCAGAGTTTCTAATAATTGAGAGGATTTAGAGAGAGCTGTGGGAATGCACTGGGGTCCTGAGCACTGCTGGAGACCCTAGTGACTTAAAACACTGAAGTGACATAATTCCCATTTCAGGTCAGTACGTATTAACACCAAGTGTGGAAACTGAGGCACACCGACAGACAAAAACATTTTAAAGCTTGAGACTATAAAATTAGTTACTGGGACCTATGGATACACTAAGTTTAGCTGTCAAGCTTTTACACTCATATGTGATCAATCTGCTCTCTGCAAATTAACATTTGTCCCTCTCCATGATGTGCAGAAGGTTTTCTTGCTGTAGAAATCCTGGGATGTCCCAGAGGGTTGCCCATTCCTCGTCCTGGCAGGAAGACGTGAGGCACCCCACAGCATGCCACAAGCACCGGCTCTCCCAGCATGGGTGCGCAGCTTTACGGGACAAATTGCTTCCTAACACAGAGTGTGAGTTAATGTTTTTCGTCTACCCTGACCTCATTTCCAACATCAGCTGAGGTCACGGCATCTGGTTTCAAGATTGGAAGCAAAATTATTGAGAGTAAATGCAACTCTAAGTGCCATACCTACATATCTTTAACAGCAAGGGACCTTTTCATCCTTTCAGCCCTTCCATGATGGTGGCCACTCCAAAGCCTCTCGCTGTTGAAGCTGACAATTCCGGTCTCCTTTGGTTTTATCTCAAATCTGATCCCTTGCTTATTACTCAAGACCAACATGCTTATGCTGGGGTGACCAAGCAATGGCCCTATTCCATTTCTTCTAAAATCCTGTCCCTTACCATATATCAGTTTTTCCCTTTTCCATTTCATTCAGTGTAAATGCAGTTCTGACGAGCCCTATCTCCATAGGGTCAGAAACAGAAAAGCAAATGCAGCCTGGGGGCCTGTCCTCTTGGTTCGGCACTTGTGTGCACATCTCTTGAGTTCTTCAGCTGCCGGACTCCTTCCAGCCGAGACAGCACTGGTATTTGTTCGGGAGGTTTTCTGGGTGTTACTGCACTGAAGACTATTCCACAGAAGATTTATCATGGAATGATAGAGCACTGTCCTTTTGCCAGACGTGGATGTGGACTTAGGGCAGGCAGCTCATCTTTGGCAGGGACCATCTGTGTCTGTAGCAATTCTGAGCTAACTTTTGGCTAGCTGGGGCTGCAGTTTGGTTTTCTCTGTGAGCTTTGCCTTGTGTCTCCAGAGAAATGATGCATGGGAAATTGCTGCTTGCTAGCTATGCTGCCCTGGTCAGCGTGACATCCACACGTAGCACTGGCTCAGGAAGGAGGCATGAGAAGTTCACCTGATCTGAGTGATCATAGTGTCTCTCTGAGCTTATCATGGGGAAGCTGCTGTGGTCACCGCACAAGTTCTGGGGCTTGGGGACATTGCCAGAAGATGGAGAGGAGGGTTTTGTGGCTATGACAATGTTTTCCCGTAATTTATTACTAAAGGACTTGAGTTCACATCTCAGCCAGTTTACACAAAATAGAAGTTTGAGGGATTTATGCACCAGTGACATGAAAGATCACAATTATTCTCTTCTGTCTTGATTCCCAGACCTTGCCCATCATCGTGGTTTGACCCCTGCTGCCTGCTGATGCGCATCAGCTCTCTGTGTCCAAGGCTGAATTCCTCTGCACCAGAGATAAGGTGTCCTTGGTTGCTGGCCCTTGCCTGTGTAACGCTTTACCGGGAAGTCATTACTAGATATGACAGAGCCAAATCTGCCCTTCAAGAATACATTTTTTCAATGCAATAAACTGAAACAAATGAGAAAGNNNAGAGAACCGCAACACTAAAACACCTGCCAGCACTCAGGGTGGTGAAAGGCAGGCTCCAGTGATGATAATCCTGAGAGACAGTATTGTATTTGGCATTCAGGCACTTGTGTGATCTGTGTCTTGGGAATCCCTTAGCAAGACAAGAAAAGAGTTTACAATCTAAAAGAAAAAAAAAAAGGCAGAAACTGGGAGTGAAAACTCACCTCGTTTAATTTATGGTGTGTCCATGCTTATAACCTCCATAAATCTTGGAGAAGAAGGGGCCAGTCATAGCTCTCCCACTCACCTTTAATTCACAGTGCTCCTTCTCTGCAGACTTGAAGTTCCAGAGAAATAGGATTTATCTTTGGATTTTATGTTTGGTTTTGTTGGTGGGAGAATTTTTCTGCTTTCTTAACTTGAGGGAGAATGAATCACTGTGCAGTGGGAGGCTTAGACACAAGGTTGAACAAGAAGGAATTTCTTGTTTTTATGAGCTGGAGAGCACAAATCTCAACACCTTTTAGTAAATATTTGTTCACAAGCTTTTCAGTCTTTTGCGGTAGGTGAAACAGAAAGAATCTATACTGCCTAAAAGATACATTAGGAGCCTGTCAAAATTTTATTTTGTAAATACACAGTAATCTCAAATGTAACAATGCATCTTCTTCCAATTGATATTTTGATATTCTGATAGTTCAGTTATGAAGCATTCAAAATTGAATGAAATCTCACTCTAAAATTTTTACATGATATTTGAAAAGGTAGAAATTTTTCGTACACTCAAAGCCTAAAAAACTTCAACATTTATTGCACATATCATCACACAAAGAAGGAACATTGTAGAGCCCTTGTTATGTGTGAACTATTTTGACTCAAATAGCTGGTGATGAATAAAGAGAGACAGATATATATGTATGTGTGTATGGATGCATATATTTATGTATATAAAGACAGATTTGATATATGGTGGCTGTAACACCTCCTTAATCAAATATAATTCAGTTACAAGTTATTGTACATCTCCTGTCTGAAAGTAACATGTTGTAAGAAACAAATGTTATAAACGAGGAAAGAAAATCAGGTTTTGGATTGTTTATGCATTTGACAAGATGCTGTGTATTGCCATTTTCATTCTTCCTTCTCTATTAGAAAATAGTGAATTAATTTCTTCTTTCCTTATATAACGAGAAACATTTTTATATGCAGAAAACAAGACTGTGAAATTCGCAAAGTTTGCAAGGAATCTGGAAGGGAGATACAGGACTTGTAAACATGCTGATCTGGTTTTAAAAGCTGATAAATTTCAATTTGCGTGTGCCCATTCAAATCCATGTACAACCTTGCTATGGCAACAGCATTGCTGGAGCAAATTAACATAGAGATAGACTTGGTATTACTTTTCTTCTTGTTTCAGACTGCTCAAATAACAATAGCAACAGAGTGGAAGTGCCCGTTGTGCCAAGAACAATAAAGTGGATGCACAGAGTCTGAGAATTCTTGGCAACAAATATCTCACACCAATTAGGCCCTAACATGAAGTATTTTTAGATTTGGATTCCTTTCATTGGATGTGCAAAGAATAAGACTCCTTGGAGCAAGTTCCTAGTGCTCTTTTTCCCTTTCTGGAAAAGTGTGCAATTCATGGAAGTAGGATCTGCATTTGATTCCAGGATAAATTCTTATTCATTTTACCTTTTTTTATTTTATTTTATTTTTTAATTTCAGCGCACTAACTCAAATCTCATTGTGTGATATGCCAATAAACTGCATAATGTAGTGAGGGACTAGTGAGAGAGAAGACTTCCCTTGAAGTCTCCTGAGGAGTTCCAGTTATCTGAGGAAATCATGGTGTTCAGAGTTTTCAGTGACACACAGCACCATCAGCCTGCAGGTCTGTTGGTGGTCATCGCGTTGCTGCCTCTGATACTGCCATCTTGAACCTTGAAATACCTGTTCATACTGTAGCACCAAGCTTTCTTTTATTGTGTGGGACTAAATTTTCATTAAAAGGGGGAAAACAAATACATGTATAACTCTTAAAACTGTGGAGCATGTGAACTCCAACTTATTTATAAAAATAAGGCAACTCGAATGTTTATTTGTTTTAAATTCTTATGAATAGATCAAGCACACAATTTTCAGGATCTAGATTTTTATTTTATTTTATTTTATTTTATTTTATTTTATTTTATTTTATTTATTTATTTTTGCATGGCATATTGTGCTTCTACTCCTTAAGAAAACTGTCTGATAGTAGAAGCAATTACCACAAGGTAAGAGCCTGGACTCTAACATGCTTTTGCGAGGCTTTCATTGTCTTCATTTTCTAATTCTCAGCCTGACCACGGCACAGCCATGGTTCTTGGGTAAGAAGGAAGATGATTTTGGTTCTGCTCCGCGCAGAACCCCATTCTTCTCCTGCTGAAATCAGCGACGAAATCCCTCTGAATTCAGTGGAAGCAGGGTTGAACTAGCAACTTGTAACAAAGGCGGCATTGTTCGGCATTGCAGGGGTCTGGGATGCTGGTGATGCCTTTCCTCTTTGTGCTCACTTCCTCCACCTCATTAAGGCTGTGGCTTTTGGTTTTTCAGCTCCAGGGTGTCTGTTTGCCATTGGGCGTCAGCGATGTTTTGTTGGCTCTGGTGTCTACTGCACTACAAGGCAGATGTTCCTGGGATCCTTTCAAACATGACATCTATTGCAGAGGAATGGGGTCTCTGCTCCTACTTTAAATGCATAAAATCTAAGATTGGGCTTGCATTACACTCCAGATTACATTTACATGATTTACTGATTATTTTTGACTTTTTTTTTTTTTTATGTCAGCAATAAAAGGTAACTTAAACCCCAAGAGGCTGTCTTAAGTACCTGTGTTGCTTTCATTTTGTTGTGTCGATCAGCAGTGTTTCCTACACACAGAACTTCAGCAAGCTGGATTTCCTGCACTGAAGTGGTAGCAAAACAGCATAAAGAGAGGCTGGGAAATTGAGAATTACGGGCGATATCAAGACCTCAAGTCTCATAAGAGGTCCCTGGAGGAGCACGGAGCTGTTGTTCCAGAGATCAGATAAAGGCACTAACAGCCTGGCTAAGTAGGTACAGGCAAGCCACGGGGAGTATTCAGGCAGCTGCAGTGGAGAGAGGGGACATCCAGTGTCAAGAGGACAGTGGGTATTTTTGTAAGTATATGCTTTCAAAATGTACATTTTTAAATTTTGATACGTAACGATACCGATTTTGCAGGCTAACCTATTAAGATTAATTACTGCCTATTTTCATTCTTTATAAAGGTTAGAGAGATATATTTGTTCCAAATTAAATTTTATTCTCATGTTCAAGTATGTGTTTAGATTAATTCTACCTGAAGTAGATGAACTGTTTTGTTTTTATGAAACAATCTGGTCAAATTTCCCAACAGGGCATTTTAAAAAGAGAAATCTGAGACATCAAATGTGCTGGCCATCCCTTGATGAAGAGACCTTTCCCCTGCAGGGAAATCGGTGTTTAATGTTGTTCATTCCACATTTGAAAAGCACTTCAGCTATAAATTGCATAGGTATAGTTCAAATATATTTTTAATTACCACTAGTATTTCTGAGGCTCTCAGAGGTGGCAGATAGCTTGTTAGAGCGATGTTGTATTTGAGTGCATCTGCTTACTAGTGGAAGATAAAAAGAAAGCCTCTCTGCTCTGGTATTTCCAGGTTAGAACTTATTTTCTATGTTTAATACCCAGTTATCCCCAATCCCTCCCGTCTTCTCACTGCAAGACTCCAAGGCAGCTGAGGAGGTTTTGTCCCCAGCTTCCCCCGTTGCCCTGGGAAGCCAATGCCACGGACGGTGCCAGCTCGCTGGGTTCTCGCAGGGTGCCCTTCCATTGCACCCTGACCCGTGGTCCCCCAGAACATGGGACGAGGCTGGAGCATCTCCAGGGCTTGGGCAGGAGCTCACCCTGAAGCAGCACAAGTCCTGCTGCCCACGCCCTGCCTCGTCTGCTGCGCGCCTGCCTCCGGCATCCAAGGTCGACGAGCACCTAACTCCGCTTGTAGCGGCCAGCGTTACAGAGCCTGTGTATTGTATCCTGCCTGGGGAGACCTTGAGGAAGCAGCGTGAAAACCGTGTTTATAAAAGGATGTGAGATATAAACTAACACTCCCTTTCTGATATCTGAAGATTTATCTTGCAGTAAAATTCCTCCTGGGAAAGCTGCAAAAATTCAGCCTCAGTGTTAATTAGGAGCCCATAAACCCCATTTATCTGAATTTACATACAGAAGAGAAGGTAGTATGATAAAAGAGAGATTTAACTATTCATCCCTCTCTGCAAATATAAACACAGTTTTCCCCATGTTTATGCTACACTGTCTACAAAGGCCCTGTGGTGCAGAAAAGGGACGCTCGGTCCCTAGAGCACGGCTCTGCCAGGGCTTGGCACTTTGGCCAATGCAGCGGCTGTAGCATACGCAGTGATGGGGACCGCTCTGCAGAGGAGGACAGGAGCTATGATCATGACATGAAAGGCAAATCCAGGGCAGGATTTTGAGTGGGAAGAGCTGTGGTCAGAGACCAGAGTCCGGGAGGAGGATATACAATTATTCTGAAAGAGAATGAAACACTGCCTGAGCAGCAAGGATGAGTAAATGGGATAATGACCAGAAATTTACGGAACTATTAGTGCAATCATGGACTTTACTTGAGCAGAGAGAGGGCAGGGGAGGATATGGAAGTAAGCTCCAGGTTAAGAGCTGCAATGGTGGAGAAATTGCTGGATTTTTAAATAGACATGGAGAAAAATATGAATTTAGTTTTGAGGTATCAGGAGACCTTACAGGAGAAGAAAGCAAGGGAAAGATGTGAGTCTGGCTACTCATTCACAGTTATTGGTGCAGATGTGATTACAACTGGGAAAAAGGATTTAGATAAACAGGTATAAAAGGAAAGCAGGATAACACCTTTATCGAGTATAACCCTGAACAAAACAAAAGGGATAGGAAAGAGGAAGAAAATCTCAATGTGCAAAGGATACACCTGGTTGTTGAAGGCGAGGGAGAAGTAGAGAAAAATAAAAAAACAACTCTTGCTCTTGAGAAAGAGGTGGAGGGGCAGCTTCAATGCACCAGAGAGTGAGAAGCTGGAAAGAGGAAGAAAAAGAAATCAAAATACTGGAAGCAGAAGCCTTGAGGTTTTGAGCAGCCTGGAGATGAGGGGGAGGAGGGAGAGCAAGCAGCAAGCAGAGAAGGAGGTGGAGCTGGGCAGGCAGCTAACATGCCCTGGGCTCGAGGGAGAAGGAAAGAAACCCAGGAAAAGACTGGTTGGTGAGAGGCTGAGAGGACAGGCAAGGGGGAGCGTGGGCACATGAGCTCCAGTATAACAGCGGGGTCAGGGGATTGCACTGGAAACCGAGCAGAAGATAAAGCTTGGTAATTTGTCCTCACACAAAGCCTTTTTCCTTCATATCTGAACATGCCTGTTTCTGTCAACTTGATTAAATTAACCGGTTGATCTCTTTATCCAGGTGACAGGTGGGTGCTGATATGTGTAGCCCTCAGGAGCACACAGAACCTGCAGGAAAAACTGATTTATGGGTCAGTGGCCAAAATTAAAACAAAAGCAAAAGCAAAAACAAAAACAAAAACAGAACTAAAAGAAAAAGCAGGGTGGTCCCAAACAAAAATTATCTTCCCCCACTTTTGTTGTTGTTGTTGTTGTTGTGATGAAAGAACAAGAACAGAAACAAAACTCTCTGCTTCCGATGAGAAGAAAAATATCTGATTTCAGGTCTTTGCAAGGAACACTGGAGGAACAAAGCAGAGAATTTTCCCTCCTGCTGAGGCTGTGGGAGCCGGAGCCTCGCTGTGCCCCGCAGTGATGAGGGGGAACACAGACCACATGTGGAGAAGCCACATTCACTCCTGCCAATGGGAATTTGACCCCGCTGCTCCCTGGTGACTCCCTGAGCTCTGGGCTGGCGGGTCCTCTGCCCACCACGTTTTGTGCAAGGCACAAAGTCCCACCAACAGGGACTGGTGTGATGTTTGAAGACCAGGGGAACTAGTTAAATTTGCTTTAGATGGGCTCATCTTTTGAAGGCGACATCATTATTTGGGACGACCTAACAAATGGTCAAAGCTTCCCCATCCTTCCCCAGCTCCACTGTAGGCTTCTCCTTATCCCGACTGCCAGCTCTGCATCCACGGCTGAGGCCGAGTTGTTCCATTTGGCGGTATGAAAGTTGGAGCTCCCTGGTCCTGCAGAGCTCATCGCCACCTCTCCCACCCCAACCGCTGCCCCAGCTGACATCGAGCCTGCCCGCAGCAGGGCTCAGCCGGTGCTCGCTGCGAGCTCAGTGTGCTCGTGCTGCTGAAGCGAGGTCTGTTTAATGCTTGTCTGCGCTCAATGTATAAATATTATGAGGAATATGTAAAAGAATCTCCTGAAAGCCACTTTATGCTGATGTTACCACGAATAGATTGTTGTCCATTTATGGCCGAGGGAGAGACTTTGCAATTTACAGTGCATTTTATAATCTCTCTGATTTCTCTGGCACTGGGAGTAGCCAGCAAATATCTATTCATAACAAAGAGGACAGGGTTAGGATCGCTGTGTAACAGGAGAAAGAAGGATGGTGGAAGGGTGATTTATGATCGCTCAAACCAAACAGTTTTATCTGTTCGCTCAAAGGCAGACTGTCTTCCTATGAAAAAAATTATTGCTATGTAAACAGGTGATAAATAATCATTTATAATGAGACAATTTAAACAGGTGATATGAATTATTTCATAAAAAGTACAAATAGTTTTACAGATGTTTTGACAACAACATCATTAATGGTAACGGTCCCATTTAATTAACCCTTGGATATGCTGGACTTTCCTTTCCCGCTCTGCATGCAGCGTGATCTCCTCCCACCTGCTTTATCTTGGGGAGTGGTTTTTGTCCGACTGAAACTCCAAAATGCTGCCAGCATTTAAAGAATTGCAGCAGAAGAAAGCCCAGAGATTTTCTGTTAGCCTTAAAAGCAGTGGGGAATGTAAGCTAAATCCAGACATCCAAAGCAGCGTTAGATCCAAGAGGAGCTCTTGGCTCCACCTCTGCTCAGCAATTTGCCTGGTAGCTGCAGGCTGTTAACTCTACGTGAAGGAACAAACATAAACACAGAGCCATAAACTGGGGCCGCCTCATCTCTGGGAGTATTGCAGCACTCGCAGAGGAGCATCAGAGACAGCTTTAGCTCTGGGCTTGGAGGACTGAGGACACGGGTGGACAGGTGGGATGGAGCTGACGCAGCAGAAGGCCCTGGGCTTGACGGGTCTCATCTGCTCAGCGGGTTGTGAAAGCAGCAGCCGTCTGGTTTGGTTCTTTATGTTTACTAAAGTCCCATTTTATGAACACCCCTGGCTGGAGAAAGCATATGCAACTAAAAATAACTTGAAATGAATTTAAGCCAGAATCAGCCCACCCGGTGGTTGCAAACACAGTTATCTCCTGTTCCTTCCTTCCTTCCTCCCCTCCTGCCTCTCCCCCGGCTCAGTTTAACCAGAGCACAGGTGTCTTCCTGTGCACCAGCACTGGAAAGATGAAGCAACCGCTCTTCTCTTAAACCAGAGCGGTTTGATCACTGGTGCTGATTTACTTGTGAATCAGAGCAGGGTGATGCTAACGTGCTGCAAATGCTTCCCTTCCAAACCTCAGCAAATGCTCAAATGCCAGAGGGAGACGGTGAGATGGGACCCACAGGATGGCTGTCCCACCTGAACTGCTGAGGTGACCTCATGGTGACTGTGAACAGACCTGGTGGAGGAGAAGGCAGCACCACACTGGCCAAAGCCAAATATAACCATGAGTAGTGTCAGCACAGCTTGCAAGGCAACAGAAAGTCCCATTCTGGGGTCTCTACCTTCCCTTTACTCCTTTCAGCTTCTCTTGGACTCTCAACGGTGGCCAGTTGAGACCTTCCTTCCATCACAGTTGAAGGGGGATAAGCAGATGTAGACACTTCAGTGGTTTTATTTGCTACGCTTTTTTTGTGTGTAAAGCAGATTTGCCTCATGTTCCTTTGAAAGAACGTCTTCAAAGGCAGCATTTTCTTTTGGCACAACAAAGTTGATCCAAATCTAGCTTGAAGGAGAGATGGGGCGGAGCTGCTCAGCCAGTCCTGCCTTTCGAAGCAGAGGATCCAGTCACCAGCTGTGGTTGTTTTCTAGAAATGGGACTGGGTGCAAGGAGCTGTCTCTCAGACAGCTCCCGAATATGTCTGAATACGTAATCAGGACCAAAAGGTAGCCTGCAGGCCAGCTCTCAAAACATCTTTGAGGTGTTCATTTTAGCAGTCCTCCAAGGACATGCTGCTGCCCTTGTGCACGAGCTGGTGCCTGGACCTGTGAGCTGTGTGGGATATGTGGGGGGGGTCCCAAACACGGGCCACCCCACACTGCTCTGGAGGCCATCTTACTTTCTATTTGGATTGAAAATGGAGCTGCACAGTGTTAGCCCAGTGTTTCACCACAGGTTTTATTTTTATCTTTGCATGTGAAGCAAGTTCACACGTTGAATGATAATTTGAAATGTCAGGTTTAACTCTAAATGAAAGACACCAAATATGTTGGCAAGAAGGCAAAATCCATGGCTGCTGTCATGCTGTTTGCTTCCTCTCAATAAGCTTTGAGAAAAGGCAGTTGTGGTGTGTTGGTGGCAGCCCCAGCCGCTGGTGTCCTCTCTCCATGTCCCCAGCAACTCAACCACTGTTAACCTTCCTGGCACCTCACTTCTCAGCCTGCCTCTCTGCACGGTAGCACTGCACCTACATGGGTGGCAGAGGTGGCTTCTTCCCCAGCTCATCCAACCCATCCGGCAATGGGCATCTCGCTGATGGATGTAGGTCTGACCCCAAGGTACTGCCAGCACGTTCCCCTTTCCTAGGCAAATGCACTCACCCAAACCACTGAAAGGAGCAGGACTCCCTTCACTGGGCTCCTTTGTAACCAGAGGCGATGTGGGAGAAGAAACCCAAGAGGACCTTCTGCTCTAGGGCAGGTGGCATTTGGGGGCCACCCTGTGCCAAGCATTTCCAGCCACCCCTCTCTGCTTGGCTTGCACTCATCAGGTGGGCTGCTTGCACTGCTGTTTCCGAGCATCTTGGTTCAGCAACAGTTTGCATTGCCCTCTGGGGACTAGGACCCCTGTCCAGCCCTGCCCACGACCATGGTATTTCCGTCCTGTATTGACTGCAGCCCTCCCAGCCGGGAAAAGGTTGGCTATCTACTCCCTCCCCAGGGAGCCCGAAAATCGCTCATTAGATTTCAGAAATGGACTAGAGTGAGGAAACACTGAGGGCTGGCCAGAAATCTTGTGGGGCAGCAGGATAAAGGTGCCAGATGAGTCAAGGCAGAGGAGAAGAGTGTTGTTCAGGGAAAGCTGTAGAAAAAAATAAAAGGTTAGGGCAAGCCAAGGGGAAAGAGAATCCTCTCTGCTGTGTGGCTGACAGATAGAAGAAACGGGAGCGTACAAAAGAGGGAAAAAAGAAAGTCAGAGAAAGCAAAGGAAATGGAGCAGAGAGCAGGGCTGTGGCAGAAAGGGTGCACTGAGCGCCTGCTCCTCCCAGTGCCCCTGTCCCGCTGGGAGCATCCTCTTTCCAAGTGCATTCCCAGCATTATCCCCATTCCCTTCTCCGTCCTGGCTCCTGTGTGGACTTTGACCCAGGAGGGACTCAGCCAGGACAGGACATCATGGCCCACAGGAGAGGATGATGAGTTGGGGGATCAGGTCCGAATGATAGCCCTGCCCCTGCCAGCAGCTCCCTGCCTGCCTGGGGCCACCACACCTCCCTTTGCTCTCTGGGAAGGGAAACCATCATCCTTATCCACCTGTGGCATAGAGGTAAAGAGGGGAGGTTACAGTGGGCTGAATTTAGGAGGCATACAATAAAACTGAAAGATGTCATTACTTACAGTTCTTCATCTGATTTCCCAGCCATGTTCATGCCCAGCACATTTCTTCAAACAAGTATCCAGCCCTCATGTGAATCCAGATGAATTATGTCTGTGTTCTCTTTACTCCCTGTGTTCATACTTCCATAAAATATGCAATTGATTTCATACAGCACGAGGTGCTCGTTTTAAGTCCATGGCTGCCTGCTACGTATAGAGACTCTTGCTTTATTATTTGTTCTCTTGCTTTTCTCCCGAGTGTGATTAGATTTGTCAAACACAGCAGTTGCCAGCATCACTCTTACTCTGTCTTTTGAAAGTTTATATTGCTCTCGACTTGCTTTGATTTGATTCTTGATAGCTCAAGAATTCCTCATGACTATAGAAGAGAAATTATTAGTATTTCTGTTAAGGGTTCATTATCAAACTGCATCCACTCCAGGGGAGGCCAGTCACCGTGCAAGGTTCAAATATTCCATCCACACCACTTCTTTACCCACCTTTCCTTTATTCTTGCTTTTATAAACTGTTCCTAATTTTGTTAATGCACATAATTTTCTTATTGAGCATGGATTGGAACAAAGGGTTTGATATTATTTGATGGGATTTTTTAATGGGACTGAGGCTTTCAGCTGGGATCTGAACACTACCACAGCTAACATGGATGACTAGGGTAAATGCTGAAGCCTGAATAGGCAAAGAATACACAGAAAAGAAAGTGTTCTCAATTCTCCTGAGCTTGCAAATCATCCTAGAGGTAGTAGGAGCCAGCAGAAGCAACTGCAGAGCCATTAGTCATTGTCTTTGGGCACTCATGGAGGATGGTTGTGTTTCGAAGGACTGGAAAAATATGCACATGCATACACACAAACAAAATATAGATAAAAATATCTTCAGAAAGGGGAGAAAGAAGGTCGCAGATAATTACAGACCAGTCTGCCAAGTTTCAGTTCTCAGGAAAATACTATAAAAAAATAAGAATATAGGAAAACAAAGGAAAAAAAAAAAGCAATAGCCAGCACATATCTGTCAAGAACATATAATGACAGACCAATTTAATCTATTTCTGAAATATAACAAGAGACCTTGTTAAAAAAGGAAAAAAGCAGTTGACTTCACATTTCTTGTAACAGTTGTCCACAGATCCATTCAAACTCTGATGAACAGGCAAGATATCTCATGGCTATAGTCCCTTCCAGCCTAATCATCATCAAGCAAGTGCATGTCCTGTCTCTGCCCTGTCAGGCTAAGTCTATACAAAATGTATGGTTTGGTCATTGCCCCTACACCCTGAGATCCCCTTGCACATCTAGATGAAGCTCTTTTTATAACTGAGGCTTTCTTTGATCTACCGTCAGATCTTTGACTTGAACCTTAGCTTGACTTACACCTTTCATTCATCCTTCCCCCTTTGGCACATTTCTCCTTGAAAAAGGAGAGACATTTTTATTTAATTGTTGATATTCAGACCCCTGGAGCTGCTGAGCCTCCAATCTGGCCAGAGTCCTATTGCATATGGACACAGTCTGTTTTTTGAAGTTCCCTTTGAAGTCCAGACTCGGTGACCACACCCAGAGCAGGAGGCTGTAGGGGCATCCTCTGGGATGCACATTTAGACATACAACCCATTTGCTGTAGGCAAATACCTACAGCACTGCCAAGAGTTTAGCCCTGGGATTCAAAACCAGTATGCAGCAGAAACCTCTGGAGAAGAAAGTCTGCAGAAATTTCTCCTCATTAAACTTTTGTGAGTTTTGCATTTCCAGCTCAGTCTGTATCAGCACCAAAGATGTCATCTATACTAGTGAACTAAACAGCGCCTGGGCACAGACTCGAGCGCTTGCCTGCAACCATCCCAGCTGTTTAACTGTTGGCATACTGCCTGGCATGATTTTGGCCTGTGCCAGTTGGCAGTCCCCATACAATTCCCAGGCCCAGTTTGGGAGATCGCAATAAGCCTGAAACTCTTCCTTATAAGCAGTATGGATGGAGATAAAGGAGTGTAGCCAAATCGATGTTCACTCTGCCACACCATTTGTCCTTAAGGCAAAAGAGCAAGTCCTGGGCCGGCTTAATTTACCTGTATAAGCAAAGAGACTGCATAAAAACTGTGCAAGGACTTGCCTATTGGCCAAGTGGTAACTGGGTGAGAGGTCTTTGAGTTTAAGTCTGGCACAGTACAACCATGTTCCAGATATCCTGGAAATCTAGGAGTGAAGCTCATCATCAGTATTCCAGCCTTCAGTGATGCTCATGGAGGCAAAAAAATTGGCTTAAGCAATGAGGTTAAAGCTTAAGGACAAA
Organism: Anseranas semipalmata; assembly: GCA_013399115.1. Classification (NCBI taxonomy): domain Eukaryota; kingdom Metazoa; phylum Chordata; class Aves; order Anseriformes; family Anseranatidae; genus Anseranas; species Anseranas semipalmata. The sequence goes on along the minus strand of VXAA01004439.1, from coordinate 316,094 downwards.
TAACCCACAACAACAATAAAATACTGAGAAGCAGGAAAAATAGATCCTAATGGGGATCATGTTCCCCTTGCCAATGTCAATTAAAATAGCTGTTTGGGTTCAGTGGGGTGGCATCCTTTTGTAGGGTCATCATGGAGCTCTCAAACTCCTCAGATCTCTTGGAGAACAGACAGAAAGCTAAAGACTGAGTCTATTCCTTGGAATTCATGGGGGCAAATCTGGATGTGATTCTGGTCAGGATTTGTCTTCCCTGAGCTGTCAGGGACAGACTACAGCTCACCTGGGATCCAGTTCAAGTATGGGTCTGCCTGTCTCTTGGTGGCATGTGTTACTGGACTCTGCAAATAATACTGCACTATGCCAACTTCTCAGGAACACATCCCCTCCATATAACATGGCTCTTCTGTAGTGGAAAATTTATTGGCCTGCCATGTCTGTCTTCATCACATTTCTCCCTGTCATGATTTATCCTTCCTTCTCTGTTGGAGTGGGAGCCCTCACCTGGAAGACCCATGGGCCCACAGCCTTTAGATGCCCTAAGGAAGGGCTAGACTACACATTTCAAGGTTTTAAGACTCCAGAGCAGTGAGGAAGGTCTCTTGATGTTGCCATGTCCAAGAGTTGGCCAACCTCATGATATTCTGCTGGGTCTGCCCTACTGTGCAGGAAAGATATTTATTTTGGAGTTGTACATGAAGCATCAGATTTTCCTCCCAGTCCCATAACAACCAGAGATACTGAATACACTGCAAATTACCTCAGTGTGTTCTGCCCATTGTTTCAGCAACAGCCCTATTTCCAAGATACTTGAGGCTGATCTGTTTCCTTGGACTTCTACAGAAAATTAATCTGGGCAATATAATGAATGCTTTTTGAATACTTTTTCCATGACACCTGTGAATTGCCTCCACCTCTGCTCAACCCCCAATACTCAGGAAGGTAAAGGAAGCTGTAATTGTGGCCAGCACAATCTTGTGGATGCAGTTTTGATCCCAGGATGTAAAGATGTTGTTGGTGAGGGACTGTCTTCTCTAGAGAGGAGCAAAATATTTCACAGCGGGAAGATCTTCTTCTTTTTTTTTTTTTTGATGATTCATGGATCAGAAGACATGTTTTTGCCTGGTAGTTTGAATAGGTCTGATTCACCTTGGTAGGAATTTATTCTGCTCAGGTGAACCGCCTGAACTGAAGGACACAAGGTTGCCCACTAGTTTGGTTAAAGCCAAGTTAGGTTACTTGGAGCTCCTTTAAGGCCTTCACAGAGCCCTGTGTCCTTTCAGAGCACTGGCCCTTTCTTTGGCAAGAGTGTGCTGAGATCCCTGTTCACTTGAAGAAACCTGAAACAAACCTCCATGCAGTTGTGAATACCAGGGGCACTGCCTGTGGTCACGAAGGAAGAGTTGACAGGTGGGCAATCTTCTTCAGGATATGTTGATCCATGTATAAATTTACTTTCTTTTCTCCTTTTCCTCTTCACAGCAGTCTAGTAAGTGTTTCCATGAATTCAGACTGAAACAGTCTGTGGGCTTATGAATGCATGCTAGCCTTTATCTTGACTTCGATTGGAGTACCCCAGTAGATACTGCTAATACTAATAACGTCTCCTGTCTCAAGAGCTTACATCCATCCAGAGATTGGATATGCATGTATGGCATTCTTAAAGAAACACCGATGAGTCAGAGAATAGACCTACCAGTGACTTCAGCAAGGTTCTGGCATCATTCCACACAATAATCTCATGAGCAAGCTAAGAAAATATAGGCTAGATAAGGACAAATCTTCTGGAAAGTTGTGCTCAAAGGATAGTTATCAGTGGTCCATAGTCAGACTTGAAATCCTTTTTGAATAGATTCTCTATGGACCAGTTCCAGGCCACACAGAAGCTAATATATCCATTAATGGTCTTGACACAGGAATAGACCATACTCTCACTGGTGTTGTGGGTGATCAAAGCTGGGGCAGGAGAGAAATGTGAATGCTTTGAAAGGCAGGATTAGAATTGAAAAAGTTCCCAACCAATTACAGCAAGAACCTAAAATAAATAGCCAATAATCCCATAAGGGTAAGGGCAAAGTATGATGTATGGGTAGTAATAGGCAACTGCACAAATACAAATTGGGTAACTGCCTAAGCAGCAGCTCTGCAGAGATGGAGCTGGTGATTAAAGATGAATATGAGTCATAGGTTTTGTGCTGCTATGAAAGAAGGCAGATGCCTCATTCAGATATGTAATGAAGAGTCATAAGTAAGATGCAGTCAGTATTTCTTCTTTGACTTTATTCATCACTTCAAGACTTCTGTAGTTTTGTCCATTTTGGAACACCACACTTCACCATGCCAACTGGACGTGCCCTGACAAAGGCAGGGAGGAGTTTTTTGCCTGGAGGCAAAAAAAAAATGGCCTGAGAGGAAGAGAAAGAATTTGGATTGGTTCATCTAGAGAAGATAGGGCTGAAGGGGGAAAAAAAAAAGTATGGTAATGCTCTTTGTATGGTTATGAAAAAAGAGATTGCTACACAGAGAAGGGAGCCAAACTGTGTATGTACCAAGTACAGGGCAGCAAGTCATGTGGAAAGACAATGGGACAAACTTAAGGAAAAGTAAGTTCTGGCACAGATGGCCTAGAAGACCCGCAGTATTATAGGAACAGATTGTAAAATACTAGTGAGGACTCATTAGATATAATCAGTCCTGTGCTGAGGTTATAAGGTGAGACAAGATGGCCTCTCTGCTCCCTGTCACTCCTGTCACAGATGATTCCACAATCCTCTGATATCTATATATTTTTAATTCTGTACCTTATCAATTTAATTCCATGCTTTGCCTGATTTGTTAACCTATTTACCTTTTCTCCAGTATTTTTTCTGCTGGTATTGTCCCTCTTTTCCCTCCCCTGCTCCCTGATAGCCTTATCTCAGTGTCTTTGCTGTCTTTCTCTTTTACCCAATACATAACCTTTCATATCATTAGTTTTTCTCACAACAACACCCCATAAACAGTAATTTTCTTCAGCTACACATTCAAATGTGTTGATTCAATGTGTTTTCACCCTCAGACCTTTAAGCACACAAGGGTGAATCATTGTTTTTTGTTCCTTCTTCTTTGCATTCTCAGATGGGTGATGGGTTGTACCCTCCCAGTGACAAGCATCTTTCTCTCACACCCATGGGCCAAAATCTCTACATTAGGGATCTAAACAAAAGTGTGGTTTACAAGAACAGAAACAAAGGGAAGGGTAATAAAAAAAAATCTATTACAAAACTGAGATTATTACAGATACTTATTCCTGTTTTCACCCCAAGTTAGACATTTAAACAAGAGACTTGAATGGCAACCATAGTTGGCTCCATGCACAGTCAACAGACAGAGAGAAGCATTTCTGGTGGGTGATTCATCCTGACTAACATCGAACTGCCTGCTCACATTGCCAACAGCAGGACTCAAGGGAGGTCTGGCTTCTGGCCGCAGTAGCTGGCTGGGAGACAGGAGGCACTCAGGTGGCACCAGCAGGCACTGTAGTGAACAGGACCCAATGAACCTCGTTAGGAAAAGGAAGGGGACAGCAAGTTGTTAAGGAGAGTGGGTATTTCAGTGGGAAATGTTCTCCTGAGATGGTGGGAAGATATTTGCAGCAACTGAGTTTTTTCAGTGCTACACAGGGCTGTAATATATCCCAGGAACATCATTTCAAGAACTGTGTTTTGGTTGACCTTAATTTGGTTGATGTTTAGTTTTTGCAGGTTTTGGTCAGTTAACAAGTTGTGGTGGTTTTACCCTGCTGGGCAGCTGAACTCCACCACAACCGCTCTCTCACTCCCCCTCCTCAAAGGAAGAGGGGGAGAAAAAAAAACTCACAGGTTGAGATAAGGATAGTTTAATTAGAAAAGAGGAAGAAAAAAAAACAACAAATATATATATATATATATGTACAAGCAAAGCCTGTGCGCAAGCACAGA
>VXAA01004439.1:244332-312090 GCA_013399115.1 Anseranas semipalmata | reverse complement strand
ATCACATGGTATGGAATATCCCTTTGGTTGGTTTAGGTCAGCTGCCCTGGTGATGTCCCCTCCCCACTTCTTGCCCACCCCCACCTACTGGCTTTGGAGGGGTCTGGAGAGAGTCCTGGTGCTGTGCCAGCACTGCTCGGCAGTAGCCAAACACTGGTGCGATACCAGCGCTGTTCTAGCTACAAGGGCTGCTGCAGGGAAAGTTAACTCTATCCCGGCCAGACCCAGTACACAAGTTCATTTTATCAGAGGAAAACAACTTGGTGAAGCTGTGTGCAAATCCTGCCGTTTTGGTGAGCTGGAAGTGATAGAAAAAGAAACCCAGCTAAGCTGTGCTGGGGAGTGGTTCTTTGATTCATCACTGCTTCCTGTAGATCCATATCTCCTCTCCTTTGCTTGACCCTTAGCTGTAACTTCTACCTACAGGTGATCCACATTGGTTGGAGTGCTCCTTCTTGCCTGGCTCAGAGGGCTGGATAATATCAATTTTCCACTAGATACCTAAGCGATTCACACCACAAGTCCCAGTGATTCAGCTCTCAACTTTGTGTCATGCTTGCTGTTTGGTCTTTCCAAGACAGTGTGCGTTTGTTCATCTGAGGAAAGGGCTGCATGTCCTGTCTGAACGGGCAGAGCCTTCTGATCATCACCTAGGAGCAAAGAAATAATTTCCCCTCCCTCTGAGCTGTGTTTCTAGCACCTCCTTATTGACCCTTCTTTTTCTGTTCCATAAACCTTATCTTCACTCACAAGTCCTTCCTCAAGACCAGTGATTCTTATCATCTCCCATCTGCCCCAGAATATGTCCACCACCCACTAGCCTGTTGCCACATCTTCCAGCAAACACTTTTGAGTGTCAGCCCATGGCCAGCACTACTGGGGTGGGCTCCCCAAAGCTGAAGCCACATCCATGAGTTCTTTGGGAGGCCATCCTTGGATAACAGCCACATCAGGCTGAGCCCACTGCCTTAGGTGTGCAGGACTGCCTGTCCTTACACTCCCTTATTAGTCAATACTTGCCTGTTGTCTGTGGTGCTATATTTAAATGGTGAACTACTTGGAGCACACCCTGTCCTTTCATTTTGTGATTGCACAGTGCCTCATATAATGGGGTATTGCTTCATGACTTGTGCTGTTAGGAATGGATGCAAAGCAAATAAATAATATTAATGCTAATAGGAGCCTTTCCTTACTTCCTGCTTTTGTCCTTCTTTTATTTGTTTCTTTTATCTTTGCTGTTATATTTGTGCTTATGTCAGTTAAATAAAAGAGCTACTCAAATGCAGCTTGTTTTTTGTCTTCCCAGAGAATGTTCACTTCTTTGTCCAAAGTTAAAAAAACTGAATACCGAATCAACCAACATGGACGTTGTTTTTAATCAAGTAATTTATCTTGGCAAGCCCTGCTGCTGTTTGGGAAAATAATCCATTTCTGTCTCAGCAGAAGTCTGTGCATTCTATTGAAGCTAATCCTTGATTCATTTGATTTTCTGTTTAGTTTGATCAGTACCTCAACGAACAGCTCTTTTGTATTAAAAAAATAAAGTAGCTTACACCTTTCTTTTTGATCACTTTAAGAACTGCTCCTGAATAATTTACTTTGTTGCTAGAAAACATCCTCCCTTTCCCACAGACACATCACTAAGTATGGCATGCAAAACATGGGACATTTACAGCTGTGGCTAGGTAAATTACTATTTTTTATTTTTCCTGCAAATAGTAAATTTGTCTTCAAATGGTGTTTTAGTTATTCCCAAGCTATTTGTATATCTGAGAAAAATGTGCTAAGTAGTTTTGGCTAGGCACTGGATTCTGAAGTGTGTCAGAGAGAAGATATCCACGTGTTACATAAAAGTCTTTGGTCAGTGATATCCAAGCTATAGAAGACTCGTACGTAATCCTCACCTTGGCACGCGGGACCTGAACCCTGCTTCTCTGGAGAGTGCTCTGTGCAGCAGCCCGAGGGGTATTCATGGGAAAGAGATGACCACAATGTTCTTCTGAAGTCCTACTCAGGATGGGATGTTGCAACATCCTCTATTAATTTTATTGTTGTTATGATCAAGGGTTAGAAAAAAGAGCTCCATATACACCATAGCAAGATACACATTGTTAATAAAGGTCATTTTCTGGTGCTATCATTTCTTAGCAAAAACTGTTACTGGATACTTGTACTTAGGTAAGCAAAAAAAAAAAAAAAAAGACATAAATTTTAGGTATAGAATACCAGATTGTCATTAAACCATAGGGAATTTCAGCTTCTAGTATGTTTGGGCAGCAGCCTGATGGAAAGGATGGGATTGGATTTTTAGTGTGAGCAAGTTGATCCCCATTTGTATGTTCAGTGCATCCCAGAGAATTAATGGCTCTGTAAATGAACTACTGAAATGGTAAGAGTTATCTACATATTCCATTTATTTTATAATAGCTGTTAATCTTACACAGGCTGATTTGATAAAACAGATCATCAGATCTTGATTTTTTTTGTGTGCTTAATTTAAACTGTAATTAACTGTGCATTATACATGTAAATTGCAATGCAGAAGTCTCTAAAAGTAAATGAGGATGGGACTAGAGTCCAAAAACAAGTGTAAAAAGCTGAATTGCTAAATTTTTGCCTGAGAGGGAAAAAAGCACCAGATTGTGTTGAAGAAACAGAATAGCTACAAAACATAGCAACCCAACCCCTCTCATTGGGTTCCCAGGTACACCATGAGGAGAAAAGGGAGGTAGTAATGTAGGGGGCATGTCCATCAGAGCTTCCTGCTTAGTGTGTCCCTTCTGCGCAAGACTTGCTGTGATAAAGTCTGGCCACTTCCATGGCTCAAAATGCAGAGAACCTGGAGGGGGGATGTAAATGTCAATGGGGAGGCAATGGTGTTGCACAGACTAGCTATTGTATTAGTGAAAGGAATAGATATCTGAAGGGTGAAGCATAAATACGCACTGAACTCAGGCTCACAAAATTTGACATATTGACCCTTGGTCCAAATCCTTGCTTTAAGCCTGAAGTTGAGTAGAAACGGACATACAAATAATGGCTTTTGTGTGATGAAGTTCAGTGACAAACCAGATCTATAATGAAAATAAAAACCTTCACTTACAGTGACTCCAATGCCTTAACACCAACTTACGGTCTTGTTCCATGGTCACATTAAGCCAGCTCAAATCCCGGTGCAGATCAGGTCCTGCTCCCCACTGCTCCAGCACACGTCCCACCTCTCCTCCTCTCCTCCTTCCCTTCTGCCAGCACACACACTTGTGTGGCCAGGCAATGCACTGGCTCTGGGAATTCATCTGGCTTGAAACAAGCCCTCCATCCCCCCCAAAAGACTGCCTCCATTCCCCCACAGGACTGCCCTTGGGGTGAGCCATGGACAGAAAATCCTGGGGTCAGCTGGCTGCAGCCTGCTATCGCTCTCTCTCCTTTTAGGGACATTAACTCTTCAAGGTCAAAAGTGCTCAGAAAAAGAAAAGTATCCAAAAATATTCAAAACTTTTAGAGAAAGGATTTGAAAAAATCGGCTAGTCCAAACCTCTGTTTTAAGGCAATCAATTGCTCTTTGTTCTTTGCATGAGATACGATTTTTTTCTACCCTGTTGTTATAAAGCTTCAGTGAAGGATGCATTTTTGGTTTCAAGATAAAAAAGAGAAAATTCCTCTCTTCTATCTTCCTGACACCATCTGTTCCTTTTTCCATCCCTCTTTTTCATTTTATCTTTACATATATATTTATTAGAACACCTTCATTTAGTTGTGAAAGAGATTTGAGTGATGTGTTCTCCAAGAATTGCCTATGATCTTCAGTGCAGGTAGAGGAAACCACACGTTAATATGCCTTAGGTGAAGAGACAAATGCCTCAGCAGGCACACAACTTTAATAGGTATTTATTTTTGAAAATAGAACAGTAAACAGCCGTGTTAGAGCTTGCAAAACTTTTTGGCGTGTAATTGTTATTGCCCTATGACTGTATCCCTGTATGATGAACACTCTTCTAACATAGTTCAATGCAAACATTTAATGAGTTAAGAAAATGCTTTCCTTTGTTGGAAATGGACTCTTTATTCGGCTCCAGTGCTAAAAGACCTTGGTTCCTTGACATGTTTGGGGAATAAATTTCCCCCAAAACACCCCAAAAAACCCCAAAAAACTAAAAAGATTATTTGGTTTAGATGTCTAGGGTAACCAAATACGAGTCTCCCATTTGTTTTAAATGCATTCCAAATCTCTGCAGAACTTGCAGTAAACAAGATTTTCCCTGTTTCTGTGAGGGGAGATGACAAAAGGTACTATCACATTTCGTGATACATAGTGAACTTCTTGGCACATTCAATGAAAAGCAAAAAAAGGTTTGAATGGATTGTACCTGGAAATCTTTTATAGTAAGCACACAGTTATGCTGAAAGTGAGATGTCCAAAGCAACTGTTGGCAGATTTACAGGCTTGTAATGTGTAAAGTAAGGAAAACTGGTCATGCTGCCTACAGTTGACAGCATCAAGCCATTGTCTTGACAGTTTGGGAAGACCCCCGTATCTGTGCTGCGTCTGGTTTCTGTACAGAGAAAACTTCAGCATATGGGGGTGCTCTAAGGCAATTCACCCCTCACATGTGCTAGGACATAAGGCAGAGGCCATTTGCCCCAACTAATCTTATTGTAAATCAATACTTTTAATGTGATCCATCTGCTGATCTGCAAGGTCATTTCTTCAGTTCTTCATGTCCTGCACTCCTCAAGCCAACATCTTTTCCTATGGACCCTGGGTCATCAAGTCTGTTGTTCAGTATTGTCAGGATATGGCCAACATATTCTACATTCTTATCTCCACTTTTGTTCAGCTGTTGGTAGTTGTATATACCCCAAACCATCATTGTTCTTTATCTCATCATTTTATTATGAATACCTGGTGCAGATCTCTAACTGAAAGTTGTTTAAATGGTGTTTGATAAACCTATTGCTTCTCCATGATCCACAGTTTGTAAAGACATTATTTGTGTTAGACCAAGCAGTCCTTCCCTTGCCCATCTGAACCCTGCACCACAGAGAATCACAAGGGCTGTGAGACATACTGCCTGCATGAATAAATGTGACAACAGTGCTAGCAGCTACTCCTTCTAGAACAACGGTGCCATGTAAGGTCATATTTATTTTCATAGCCTTTGTTTTTCAACCTGTTGATTATAAGACCTTATTGTTTTGCTGTTCTGACTAAGCCGTTTGTCTTTTGTTGTATCTCTTCTGCTGATGAATAGATATCCCCAGCAAACCGAGGCTGTCAAACACCCCTGGGACTCCAGTCTCCGTGCCAGACATTTGTTACATAGCAGTACACGACACTGCAGGGAGATGATGTACCTTTGTCTATGCCGGCAGTGACATCAAAGCAATCGTTTAATTTCTGGCATACTGAGAAAGACTTTGGAAAATGTGAGTGATTTTACAATGAAATCTGTGCATTTTCAGTGTCTTGCTATAGCAGCATCACTGTCAAATGTTTTTTTACAGTCACTGAAGTGTAGGAATACTAGTTGCCATTAATTTCTATGTTCATTAGTATTATGTAGTGTGAGGGTACGGTCAATGAACGAAGCACTAGGAAGAAAACCAGCTATTTCTACTTACTGTCACAGTAGCTTCTCTTCAGAATAATTGTACAAAGCCCCTTCTTGGACAGGATCATTATTTACCTCCAGTTGTTTCAATCACTTAAATCTTTCTTAGGCAATTCTGTCATGGTGTATTTCCTCCTTTCCTTGGAGGTGAATTTTAGTCCCTGTTCTCTACTGTAGTTTCATTCTTCATATCACTTGCTTTGAGTGGTAGTGCACTTATTTTCCCGGCTGACAGTGTTTATAGCTCTGCAGTTTGCTGCTAGAAGTTTTCAGTTCACCTTAGATAGTCTTTGTGAATATCCAGCTCTTCTATCTTACTTACAGTACCATGTTCAGTCCTGTTGCAGTTGGGGGACTATTTAGTGCACAACAGAAGTGGTTCATGATCCACACTGACATGGCCTGTCTTCCCCTTTGTTTTCTGTGCTTGTAGTGATTCGCTTCTCTTTGCTTCCTTTGGAAAGTCCTGACAGATTCTAAGCCATATAAGGGAATGTGCTTCTGATGGGTCTCCGGGTCTAGTCTACGTGATTGGAAAGGGACTCAAAGTCCGTCCACACGGAAAACTCATTTGAAGGGGAAGAAGTTGGCAATCATCCCATGAAGCTTCCTATTACACGACCAAACCATTGACTTTTGGTGACCACTTTTAAAGGACTTTCTAATCAGAAAAGCAATAATTTCAGTAGCCTTTCAATTTCAAAATTTCAAATTTTCAATTTGACCATATCATTAAATCCTTCATTCCACTACAAATCCTTCAGTTAAAAGTGAAGAGATTAATCTTGCTCCAACGATGAAATACTTGAAATATGTAAAATATTTCTTTTCCTTTGCTTCAAGAGAGCCACATGGAAGAATCTTGATCAGACATCGTCAATTTTTTTTTTTTTTTTGTCTCTGTGAACTACCATCAAAAAAGTACTGACTTTTTTTTATATGTAAAATATGAACTCAGGCACTCTGCTCCAGCAACATACTTTATGTAATTATACACTTTTGTAAATAAAATAGCTGACATTACTGTGATGAACATTTGTAAATCACCAAGTGTGGAATAGTCACCTCCAGTTATTAAAACAACACCACAACCTATCCGAGCAGTTTTAATAGATATTAAGCTACATGGGCTACGAAAACAATTGATAGTGCTGGAGAACAACCATTTCTGTGGTTCTAGAAGACTAGCAATGTTCAACAACCAAAAAAGCTTGGATAGGCTAGAAAGTGCTCTACTTAACTGGTCTTTACCCTGTGTCACAAGATAATGATGGCTTGCTTCTTTGTGTGATTAGTTCATGACTTTTTTCATTAAAGCCAGAACATTTCTGTCATTATTCTTCAGCTGCAGACACTGTTTCTCAGGCACTTTGCTGAAAACCTCCATGCAAGGACTGAGATTCTATTCAGGACACCATCAAGAAAACTGCCATGAACCGAGGTCCAAGTTGGCTTGAAAACCTCTTGGAGAACACAGCAGAATGCACTGCCCTTGCAACCGACTCCTGGAGAAGTTACCCCATGACACCTAAGAGCAAAGTGGTTTACAAACAGTATGAGACCACGCCTAAACCCCTGGATAGCAATAGATGTAAGACCATAGGAAGCATTTACTTCTCAATACTGAGAATGTGGAAGCTCCTCCATTTGTTACGTGCTGTGAGCCAACAGGCCAACAGACTACTGTCAGTAAATCCAAATGCTGTTTTCACAGGAGCACAGAGGTATGGGTTAATAGATCCTGCCAAAGCCAAGCACATAAATAACATCATCAAAATACATCAGTGCGTCAGCTATCCCTTCGCTTTCAATACTAAAGATAAACAAAAGCCCCATTGTCACTAAATCACAAAAGCTTGCTGGGCTTGATGCTGTTTTTTGCTGAGTTCCTTAAGAATTAGAGAATAGCTGGCAATTTTATTCACAAATATTTGCACTCCTAATTGAGAAGTGGAAGCGTGGGTGACTGGAAAAGCCATGGCTGTTCTGCATCTGGGGAGAAGTCAAAGGAGCTCTAAAGCTCCCAGACAGTATTTTTGCAGTCTCCTTGTTTTGAAACTTTACGTTTAACTTCACGTTAGAGTGACATACAGAGCTGAAAGTCTCTACTAAAATGTGTTTGGGATCCAGCCCCAGCTTCTGTGTCTAGGGTCCAGCATGGTCCACCTAGAAAGTGGCTACCAAAAGGAATCAAAGGCAGCAGCTGTGCTGATTGCTCAGGAGCTCTGTGTACTCTGGGGCAGTGTCTGCTGTGTTGGGAAGTCCCGTCCTTTTGCTCATCATTCAAAAGCTCAGCAACAGCAATCTGCATGCCTTGCTTGGCAGCCGTCCCAGTAGCACAAGAGCACTCTGTGATGGACTCTAGTTTCTAGGCTTGTGTGACTACTTCTTAGGCTTTATAACAGCAACATTTCACGCTATCTTCCACTTTTTATAGATACAACGGCACTGTGGGTGAAATAGTAGGCATAGTCTCTTCAAGGGACCAAGAAAACCCTCAGAGATGATCAGGGGTTTTAAGCTCTCCTTCTTTAAGATATATAGACCCCCCCCAAGGAAGAATGGATTTTGAACCTCTGCTCTCAGACAGATCTCTTTTTAACATGTGGAATTCCAACAGCAATGTCAGATTAGAAACTCATGCCAAAGTCGCTGAAGCATTTAATAGAGCCTGAGGAAGCCAGTGTCAGTCTTTCCTTTGTCCAGAATTACTTTAGCAGAAGTATGCAACCTCTTCAAACTCTCTGTATGGCTCACGTGAAGTGAAATCTAATCTAAGTGCGGTAATCTGGGGGCATTAAATTACGTTTAACCTAAATCGTTAACAGTTGTTGATTCTCCACGTTGTAATTACATTGGCTACAAACGGGATCAAGTCAACAGCGTGCAGGAGACGTCAGTGGGGTGACTGGGAACTGACAGGCAGCCGCACCAATCCCCAGCGCCCGCGGCTCCGGGCTGGGAGGGCTCGGGGAGGAGGGGGGCTCTGCACATATGTCCAGAAATTGCTGCAGTGGATGGCTTGGCTCAGCTCTCACTGCTATTTAAAGGCACATGAGCTGCATGTTAAATTGGGCATCACTATTTGCCTGGCTCACCGACTTACAGCTGTTTTGGCGGCACTGTACGGCAGTCTTGTTGGGGGGTTGAGGACAAAATGAAGGCAGAGCCTGTAAGCACAGAAATTTTAGGACATTAAGGGCTAACTCCTGCTTCTCCTCTTGAGATGACTGTTTTGTCAGGGCAACTCCCTGAACCAGAACAGTATTAGTAAATTAAGAGCATAGTTTGCCACTGTGCTTTGAGTTGCCAAGAAATGCCTGGTTTCCTCCATGAAGAGCCTGCTCAGATAAACCTCTGTACTTTTTGTGCAAGGTGAGAAGGATTGTTTGCAAATGGAGGATTTGTCTGTTGCCTAGCCTGAACACCCAGCCAGGGTGCCCATTGTCAGCAGTTATCCCAGCGCTGCAGGAGGTGGCTGTAAGGCCTCAGGACACCTGAATATTTGCAGAGGACTTATTGTAGGAAAAAAATGAAATCTGTTAAATCCATAAATTGCTGTCTAAAATACCTATCAGCTCACTGGCAAACTATTACCAAAAAGGTTTTAAAATGCTAGTGAATGGGAGAGGAACCATAGCACAAAGAAACTGAAGCTGTGTCTATACTAGCAAATTAAATGGGTTTGGGGCCATTCCCTGGCACTGAGGCCAGTTGGCAAAGAGCAGCCTGCATCCATAACATCAACCTCTCTTACCCTCCAAAACAGGGTGGTCACATGGAAACTGGTGCTGGGAACAGTCCTTGGCCCATGGTGCTCCTGAACCCTACCCAGAAACAGTGCAGGAGAGAGCTGGCTGGCACAGGCCAATGTGCCAAGAACCATGCTCCAGATTTCAGTGGGGAGGATGGGGAGTGTTCAGGGACACCCCTGGGGCTGTCAAACCTCGCGGTGTTGAGGTAGCCAGAGAATTGCAGTCTCTGCTATGGACAAGAAAAATCTCACAGGGCACAAGAGCAGCTCCACCCTTTTATGCTCTTGCTTGGGAGCACAAGAACGCATAAGATGTGTACTTTGCCCTGAAAGCCTTGCTGGCAGGAGTTGCAGCCCTCATGCTGTGGGTGGGCACACACCTCCTCTGCAGTGCAGATGTGTGTATTTTTGCCAAACAGAGGCTGTTTAAATTTTTTTTTTTTTAATATAGTTTTCCTATGACTTTTGTGGGTTTGTAAGGCTTTGTTTTCCTGTAATTGTAACATTCCTAAATGTTTTGCACTCTGAAATTTCTGATACATACTTTCACCTCTCAGCCATTTCTAATACAGTTTTGCATCTTTGAATTTCATTTTCATGACAAAAGATGTCAATCATGAGCCCTAAGTAAGACAGACACAATATTTGTTGTGACTGGAAGACATCAGTACTCAGTTATTTAAAACAAAACTAATAATAATAATAATAATAATAATAATAATAATAATAATAATAATAAAAGTCACAGGCAAGGGGACTCACAGCTTCTAACGGCAGATTCGTTCATAAATCAGAACAATGCAAAGCAGCCTGGCCAGGCTGGCCATGTAGCTGGGGCTGTGGTTTTGTAATGCAACATGTTCAGTGGCAATGCTGGTTTCAATTATTCTCACTATCGTTCGTTCCCATCACAGAACTGACATTTCTTGGCAGGACTTTTTTTTAATCGGATCAGTTCCCTAATCCAGTTCAAAATGCAGAGCTACAAACAGTTGTGCTGTCACAACCGAACGGGCTGAAGACAAGCAGACAGGAGGCAGGAGATGGAGAGTGGGAGCCAGGGAAAGTACCAGATATTGAGTTTGCACTGAGGTTATAGCTATTTTTGATTTCTAATGTCTGCTGCTTTTTGCTTTCTGCTTCTTCTACAGGTGAAAGCATAATCTGAGGAGATAGTAAATTCAGGATTTCACAGTTATCCACTCCTTGTTTTCTATGCACCTCCCTTCTCGGACCTGCTGATGGTTTGTGTGAACAATCCCATGCTCCTTTACTGCTTTGGCAAAGTGACACTTCTGCTTCCTCTTTCCAAGAAGGAATCACTCAGAAGGCAGGATGTGTTTTCACAGCAAATACCAGCTTAATTTACCCGTATAAAGACTGGTAGATCTGGCCAATGTAACTACCCCTTTTAAAGTGAGTCCCCATTCCAGCAGGACTTCATGATCATTCAAATTACTTAATACTTCAGTAAAAAAATTAACTGCTATCAGATGGTTAATGCAGTTAACGGTAGTGACGAAAGGGGAAGAGCTCTGAGTAGAACAGAAGGAACAGATTAGGCAGTGCTCCTTCCCTGAGATGTTTTCAGCTTCGTTGGGCCCAATGAAATTTACTCTAGAGAATTTAGGGATGAGGCTGAAGCAATCACAGAGGTGTTTGCAGCTAAAACCAGCTCTCAGGCATCTGTGGTTGAATTATCCAGTTTGGAGATTATCTGTGCCACATATGCAGAGATAGCTAGCATCTGACATGGCTCATTAGCACGAGCACCGCATGAATGAAGCGTTGCAGATTACAGGGTCAGGTTGGGCCTGGAAATAGTCTAACAACCTCCATTCAGGACAAGGCTAAGACCTTCTCTCAGAAAGCCTGTCTGGATGTGAGCTGACTCTTTGCACCTGTAGCTGTATCATATTCCCTGCCAAGCTCCAGGAGAATCACCTGCCGAGGCGCAGTGTGAGGGAAGTGGTATGGGTCATTTCAAGCCCGCTGCTATGCCCACTTAAAAAGCCCTGTCCAACACGGGTCCAAAATATGTCCAACTGGATCTGAGCTAATTCCATAAAAAGACCTTGGATCATCTCTGTATTGTATTCCCACAGACCTGCATGGTTCTCTGTATCCATCACCCAGAGTGTTTTAGCTCTCCTGGGGCCCCAGCAAGGAGCTGACTATCTTGGAGGATTTGTGATGCTGCAGAAGACTGAAAAAGGGGCAAACTTTAAAAAAAGGAAAGGAAGAGCTGGTATGGGTCAGATCAAAGTCCTGAAAAGGCTGAATACAAAAAGGCTGAAACCAAAATGTCTAAAAACTGCAGGCAGATTGGCCTGACCTGCAGCCCTGGTGGCACAGCCCCTGACCAGAGGCCAGAAGTGGTCCAGCTTGCCCAGATGTGCTGCCTTTGTGGCCATTCCCAACCGGCTTCCCAGAAGCAGAGGCAAGCCCTGTGCTGCCTGTTGGACTGTGCTGGGGAGAAGAAACTCAAGCATGAAGTAGCAGCCCAGAGGGGTTTGCCAAGTGTAAGTCACATTGAAACAACTCATCTTTTTATGTGCCTTGTTACAACCATGTTTGTGTCTGTGTCTTTTCCCGCTCTCATTTTCTGGTGTTTTCCAGCATTTCCCAAGGACACAGGTGATGTCACCAACCCCAGAGCTGGGGAGGTCCTCATTGCAGCTTGTTCCTGGGAAATGCAGCAGCTTGATGGCACAGCTCCTGCCCAGATCCGTGCTTCCATAGAATCATAGAATCATAGAATATCCCGAGTTGGAAGGGACCCACAAGGATCTTCGAGTCCAACTCCTGGCTCCACAAAGGACAACCCAAAAATCAAACCACATATCTGAGAGCATTGTCCAAATGCTTCTTGAACTCCATCAGGCTCGGTGCCATGACCACTTCCCTGGGGAGCCTGTGCCAGTGCCCGACCACCCTCTCGGTGAAGAACCTTTTCTGAACACCCAGCCTGACCCTCCCCTGTCACAGCTTCATGCCGTTCGCTCGGGTCCTGTCGCTGTCACCAGAGAGCAGAGATCAGCGCCTGCCCCTCCGCTCCCCTCGTGAGGAAGCTGCAGGCCGCCATGAGGCCTCCCCTCAGTCTCCTCTTCTCTGGGCTGAACAAACCAAGAGACTTCAGCTGCTCCTCATACGTCTTGCCCTCTAGACCCTTCACCATCTTAGTAGCCCTCCTTTGGACACTTTCCAACAGTTCCATATCTTTCTTATACTGTGGTGCCCCAAACTGCACACAGTGCTTGAGGTGAGGCCGCACCAGCGCAGAGCAGAGCGGGACAATCACTTCCCTCAACCAACTAGCAATGCCGTGCTTGATGCACCCCAGGGTACGGTTGGCCCTCCCGGCTGCCAGGGCACACTGCTGGCTCATGTTTAACTTGTTATCGACCAGAACCCCCAGATCCCTTTCTGTGGGGCTGCCCGCCAGCATCTCATGTCCCCCCAGCTTTGGCGGTAGCCTTTTCCCAGCAGCCTTTCCCTACAAAAGGGTCATTTCGCTGTTGCTTCTTCTAGACTAAGTAAATGTCAGATGTTACCCCAAGCATCAAAAGGTTTTTACCGAAATCACAACAATGTATGAGGAGACAGAAATGTTTAGATACGGTATCTAAACAACCCTGCAT
Source organism: Anseranas semipalmata (assembly GCA_013399115.1). Taxonomy (NCBI): domain Eukaryota; kingdom Metazoa; phylum Chordata; class Aves; order Anseriformes; family Anseranatidae; genus Anseranas; species Anseranas semipalmata. The sequence goes on along the minus strand of VXAA01004439.1, from coordinate 299,083 downwards.
CTCTCCACCAGTTACACTAGAATAAGAAAGAAAATTAAATAGCCTTAAAGCATCTTAAAGGAGAAGTTTAATTCTGAACTGGATTTATGTAGACATTAGAGTTCCTCCATTACAGCTGTACTCACTCTTACACTACGTCAGCGTATGGTACCTAGCTGGAAAAGGTTGTGCAGGTGTCCTAAATGTGTGCTTTCATACCCTGAGATATTTTGACATCTGTTTAGATGAAGAAAATCTGCAACTCCAGACACTGTCTGGAAGAATCCGCTTCAAAATAGCAAGGATGAAATAAGAGAGATGTTTATCTCTCTGTGAAAACCACTGTGAAAAATCAAGCACTAATATGCTGCCCCACATGCTTTTCAAACCACTTCTCCATATGCCACATCCAAGGAACTTCACTGTGTGATTCACCTGTACTGAACAGTGATCGTTTTAGTATTTTCCAGTCCCTCAGCTGCTTAACACCTTACGTATCACATACCTGAAGGGAGGCTGGATTATACCCATGACTCAGATCTTTCTCTTGCAGTAATTATACTCCTACAGCAGAAATTGAGGTTTCATGACTTTGTCACCGTGGCTAATGGATGTGTCTGTGCGCTGACATCGATGTGAGTTATCCACCCGTCTCCCGGCTATTGGAGAGAGAGCGGAGTGACTCATCTCTGGGGTGCCAACTCAGACCAGCAAAGAAACAGTTCCTTCTTGTTCCTTTCCTCTTTGAATTTTGCTCTGTATAAACAGCAAAACCTGAAACAATCAATCCCATGATCACATTTTAAGGCAGATTAATTGACTCTCTTGCAAGATCTCACCTTCCTGCTGATGCCAATAGCACAGCCATCGATGTCAGAGCTGGTTGCTTTAGGCTCCCTTTTAGTCAGTGAAGGGAAAAAGGCACTTCTAGGGCACGACTCATCTTGACTAGGTTAAATATCAGCCTTAGCACGAGGTGAGTCATCTTCTAAAAGTGCCTCTTCCCCCTGCTGACTCCAGAGACAGCCTGCACAACAAGTGGCAGCATCGATGGCTGTGCTGCAGATAACCTGCAGTGATGGTGATGAGTCCTGCCCCAGGTGAGTCAGGAACAAGTGCGAATGCATCTAAAGATCTGACAAAATATCCTGCTGTGCCATTCAGATGTAGCCTCCCACCCTTCTCTACCTGACTGACTTCTCTTCCTTTTATTATATTTTTTGCTGCATTGACAATATTTGAGCAGATCCGCTGAATTAATTAGTGTAGGGAGGGATTGCATGCCTGAATCAGTACAGGTTTCTCATAATGTAAAACCAAAATTTGTGCTTGAGTCAGAATAATCTGGACACCCTTCAGCCCCGGGTCACCTTGGAAAGGCTCTCAGGAAGCGCTGGAGTGGTGTAACTGTGCCAATCCTCCAGTGCAGGGGCTGTTCCCATTGTTTTCCACTGGGAAAATCCCAGGAGTGCCAGGGACATAAAAGTCTGGCACCCACTGGGGAAATGGGACACCCGATCTTCAGGTGGCAGGAGCTGCTGTTCCATATGGTGGCAGGAGATAGCATGGGGTGGTGGTGGGACCTTTGGAAACTGTCCTGCAACCGGCTGGAGACTGATCTGACTTTTTGCTTTGCTGTGTTTTCCACGTTTGCACTGGGATCTCACATGCTGAGCTGGTTGCCCACCCAGATTCAGTCTTTAAAAAAAATAATGACTGATTTGCCAATCTACTAGTTTGCAGACCTAGTTTCAAAAGAGGCAGCACAATGTGTTGGGATTCTTTTATGGATTTGAAATGCTCCTTTGGATGGTTTCCCAGGGGGCTTTTCATTTTATTTTGACTTATACATCCAGTAGAAAGGATCATATCTAATCCCAACTCTAATGCCATTGGCTATTTTTTAAGTACAACCCTAGCATGAAACACTTTTGCTAAACACTCCTTTTGGGGAGGGAGAGAGAGAAAAGGAAGGGCCTAGCAACAACAACAAAATCCATAACATTTAACAACAAATTTTTAACGAGTCATATATCAGCGCTTTCAGGATTATAATGGATTTTAATGAAAACAGACTTAAAGAAGGATTAAGGCAATTTAAATACAGTTATGAAAAGTAGATAGGTGAAAAAGAGAGAATGAGAGGGCTACAGAGTTTACAATAACTTTGTTGTGATACCTTGGACCAAACAAATAACAGGTATATTTACTGAGGAGCACCTGAAAAACCTCACCTGGTGTCATTTCTGAAGTGGACTGCTCTGAGTGTGGTAAAGCCCGACAGTGATGCTGTGATGCTGTGCAGAGCAGAACAGATTCACAGCCAGTGCCCCCCCTTCTGAAACGTGTCATCCCACACTAGTGTACGGCCATGCTGGTTTTGAGCAAGAGGGTGTCAGAAGGGTGTCATGCCTAACTACTCTTACATCCAGATCTTCAGCTAATTATGATTAATTTTCTTGAGTGCCATTTAATAAACATTTTACGCAGGTTTCCTTGCTCCTCGTTCACTGAAAGCCCCACCCAGAACACAATGCTCCATAAACCAGCCTTCTGCCCTCCCACTCGTCTTCCTTATCCACCTTCATGCTCTGAAATAAGGCCTTTTTTCCTGTCTTCCTCACCGTTTGACACAATCCCAGAGGATAAGATATCCAGGCACTGGCGTTTTCCTCCCAGTGATAATGAAAACTCCTGGCTCGGGCTGGCACTCGGGGCGGCTGGGCAAGATGTGCCCCCCCCACTCCCAGCTCCTCTGCACCTTCCCAAGAGCCACAGCAATGCCTGATAACCATGCATTTTCAAGCAGAATCAAAATAGTGTTGTAAAATGCGATAAGACTCGCAAAAGGTTTTGGCTGGCTGAGGCTGTGCGTGAGAAACACGGAGGTGTCAGGCGGGAGTGGAGAGATGCAGGAGGACGGGCTCCTTCCTGGCCCCACAGTTCTCCAGCCCCCTGAAGTCACACCACGCACATGGCCCCGGTGGCAGGGGTTGGGCCCCATCCCAGCAGAAAAGGCAGGAGTTTGTGCATGGGGTTTATGGCTTTTTTTCGGGATTGCCTCCAATTATTGTTAATGACCAGGCATAATTGCAGCACATTTTGAAGCAGGAACCTGGAAAGTTTTGACAAACTTTATCAAAAGTTTTGCAGTTCATCTCAAGGACTAGTATTACAATTAATGTCATTTTCTAGTTTATAGTCATAATCCCGGAGCAAGAGCTGACGATTGTTAATTTTATGCTTTCTTTCTTTCTGGTTACCCATTATGTCAGCATATTTCATTTATGCTAGGCTTTCTGAAATCAATCTTCATTTTAATGTATAGTCCCCTATTGCCTTTTTTTTCAGTAAACAGCTGAAGATTTAATGTTGGCTTCTAACACACTGAATCCATTTATGATCATTTACATAATCAGATTTTCAGTGCACTGTAAATCTGTCTTGAAATGCTTGGATTGCTCCAGGACTAAACTGGTTAACTTTCTGAACTGTTTTTCGTCATTTGTGTACATTTCACCATTTTAAGAAACTGTTAAGATGTTATTTTGGTAGGGCTCTAGCACCTTCCATGTGTCATTGATTTTTTTCCCCCAGTAGGGAATTTCTATAAATGAATGTTGTATTTTAAAAGAAGAACTGCTTCAGTCATAAATTTCTCTTAAGCTACTAAATGTCAAACTTTCTTGTGGCAATAGGGTAATTCATCTCTTGAATATAGTGGTTAGCTTTTACAATTAAACAAAGCGATGAAATTTCACTGTGAAGAACAAGCAAAACTAGCCGAAATGTTAATGTGCAGATGGGCGATGAACTTATGAAGCAGCTTTGGTGAGCAGTGGGAATGTGCTCCTGGGGGCTGCCCAGGGTTTTTCTTCCTATGTACAGTGTCCTGCTTTTAACTGCTGAGGAGCATCAGGGCTACCAGGAGCAAGGTGGACGCATGCCCAATGTACTGCACTGCACCCAGGGCTTTGAAATCATTCCTGCCCCTAGTGGAAGACCAGACCTCCTCAAGCATGGCAGTTTGCTCTGTATCCTTCGTCAGCAGGCCACAAAAGCAACTTGTGAGCCAGATGGATGGGGCTGGGGACTGCTGGGTACACCGCTGGAGGAAGCCTGCCTGCGTTACCCAGGGACGCGTTGCTTCACCACCATCAGTTTTAGGAGGCTTCAGCTGAGTCGTTGCTCAATGTACACGAGCCACCTTCCCGAGAGGGAACTTGAGGGTGAAGCCCCTGAGCTTCAGATGGCTGAGGAGTGTGGAGTCGCAGCTGGGATTGCTTGCATTTGCAAGGGTGAGTTTGACCTGCAGCTGATCTTTCCTTGCAGCCTGATGTCTCTTCCTCTCCAACATGAGGACAGCTCTACAGAATTACAACCCATTTCACAAGCTCAGTTGCCAAATTGATTGCATTAAATCAGAGAAATTTTCTCATGAGGAAACACACTGACTTGGGTTCACAGCTCCTGATATAAAGTTGACTCAAACCAAGCACTTTGAACTTGGTTTATAACTGTGCACACTGGGGTGTTATTAAATCCTTTTAGAAGCTGAACTGGTGTGGAGAGTGGAGAAAATTGCATTTGGATGTATCTTGTGAGCATGGACTGATGTCAAATAGAAGTGCCTGAGTTCAAGACTGGGAGATAACAGCTTTGCAAAGGCACAGCTGGCTTCAGTTGTTCCCTGTGATAATGTTACTTGCAACACTAAGGGTAAATGAGCAAATGATAACATGGGGTTAACTGGAGCAAATCCAATGTAACTCAACTGCAGTTGGATACGTATCACTTTGTTTACCTCATACGAATGAACAGGATTTAACCAAAACAGTCAGATCAATGTCTGTTTTAAAACATTTGGTCCCAGCCAAAACCTAGATGTTGGGAGGTATATTTCTGATACGCAGATTTGCCTGGATGAGAAGAAAGCTGAGAAAAGGAACGGGTGGTGTGGAAGGGACAAAATAAAGGAAAGAGCTAAAAGGGGTTAAGACTAAAGTGAAAGCTTGGGAAAAATAAATTTTCCAGGGCAGGAAAATTGCCCAGGAGGTACGTGGCAAATTTATGGTGCCTTCATGGCTGCACGACCCCATGGCTGCCGAGTGCTAGATTGCTCTGTTAGATTTAGGTGTAAATTCTGCCTGAACCATCCAGTAGTTTCTTGTGCTGGTTCCTGGACTTTGCCCCCTGAACTCAAAAAGGACAAAGAAAAAAAATAAAAAGCATGTTGCGAGCATGTGATCCTTGCAAACAGGGTGGAGCAGCAACCTGAAGGAAAGGAGAGGGCCATCACCCAGCAGTCCCCGTGCTGCCCGGTGTGGTCCCCTGTTGTATATGCTGAGCCATAGCTTTGCCCCTATGGAAGAACATCCTCACCTCCCTCACGCCGAGTGGGCGCCTGACCCCTCTGGAGGCTGCTGCTCTCCAGCCGTCCCACTGGAGCTGGGTGCAGCCTTGTTCCCCATCCCTGGATGTGGCTGGTGCCAGTGGTACGCCCAGGCGTAGCCTCGCACCCTGCTGTCAGGTTGCTGCCGGCAGGTGGGGTCCAAGTGGAAATGCTGATCGCTCACTGTGCTGCTTGCTGGGGTTCTTAACTGTCTGCTCTCACAAGGGGGTTATAGGTAATGTGAAGAACCATTTCGTGAGGTCTTGAGAGGACTATCCAATGTTTGGGGTACAGCAGCTGGAAAAGACCATCTGCCCACAGAATAGTTAGTCATTCCAGAAGGGAGATCAGAACAAAGATCCTTTTTGCTGTCTGTTCATATCAGGAATGTTTCTAACCAGAGATTGATCTGAGCTAGGTTCCCAAATTCACATATGCTTGAACTTCAAAGCAACCTAAATCAGGCTGCATGGTCAGGGACCAAATCCAGAGGGCTGAATGTTCAATTCCTTGAATCAAGGAAGAAGAGAGATGGGCTGGAATAAAAGCGCATGTGTGTGCAAGAGAGAAAGAATCGTTGATGCAGGCAGAAGCTGCTTTGTGCAGCTCTGGGTTTGCCTCTGTCTCCAGCTCCAGCACACGTAGAAAAGCTGTTCCTGGCTTTCCAAATCAGGCAGACACAGTCAGTGTATTCATGGTCTTGAATCAAGTTAATGTGTACAGCGCACTCCAGCTGAACATCAGCAGAGTCAGACTCCTTCTGCGGAGTACTTTGATACGAGTGGGGGGGAATCTCTAACAAGCCATGTTTACATATAACATGTATAAGTTATATATGACATATATAAAATATATAAAGCTGCTGGTTGCAATCTAATGTGCACAGATTTGTAACGGAGCTTGTGCATGAATGATCATGGGTTTGATATTTTTGCACATGTGGAAAGGTGGAGTGCACATTGCTACACAAGGCTAACCTTGGCAATCAGAGCGGGAGGGAAGGAATGTGGGAAAGAATTAGTGCTGACAAGAGAAATGTGGGTTTTGATAAGGGAAGCACCATCACTCATTCCTAATGAGCATCAAATGTATTCCTGGTAGTGTGTAACCGTAAAAGGCTCCCTGGTATGATGATCACAAAGCAGTGGCACCCAGCCGTTGGATCTGGAACACCTGGAAGGACTGAGGCTGCAGCGGCAGAGGATGCTGAGCCACTCAGGCAGCTTGCGGCCAGGGGAAGGGAGCCCTGGAACCACGCACTGAGGCCCACGTTAAATGATCTGCCTCCAACACACGGGGAAGGCATCAGTGCTGAGCCAGGGACATGCTGCTGACGTACTGGGTTTGGGGCTCTTTCCCACCATGCACCTGCTGAAACAACACGTCCCCCTATTAAAGAGAGCCTATTCTACTTTGAAAAAAAAAAAAAAAAGAGAAAAAGAAGGGTGTAAACTGGATGTCCTCCACTTACACTCTATTAAATTCTCTGATCAAATAACACAGCGGTCAGCAATAGACTCCCTGATTGTCTATGATATCTATCCAAGACTTAAATTAGCTACTATTGGGCTGTAAATTTTAAGGTGGACCACTGAGGTAGAGTCAGGATTGGCAAAGCAGCCCCCAGAGGTAACCAGTCAAAAATACATCTAACAACAAACTCATGGAGTGGATTTCAAAACAATGAGATAAAACAGAGCTGGCGTGAGAGTGTTTGTTCTCTTTCTGTTTCCTGAGCCTTCAGGGTTCATGTTTTCTCTCCAGCCAGCAAAGTCTGAAATTAAACTTTTAAAAGTGGAGGTGCTCCTGTAATTTCCTGACACTTTTAAATGTATGTATAAATGTGATTTCTTAATTAACTATGAGCAGTTGGTTGAAGATGTATCAGTAGAAACTTTTTCAGGTCATATTTATAAACAAATTGCTAATCTCTTCAAATCCATAATTACCTATTACAGCTGATGAGCACTGCAAATATCTTCCAAGATATAGTTAACCCCTTACAGCTGTTTAAACTGTGAGTTGTCATACCTTTGCAATTGGTGTTATGAGGAACTTTTATATGAAGTTTGTACTCACCACTTGACTCTGTGAAGTGGGATTTAAGATAAAGAGCAAATATTGCGAAACTGATAAAATCTGGATAACTGGCAAAAGCATACTGGCACAGAGAGCCAAGTGTGAGACACCCAGTACACTCCTAGAGGCTTGTTCTTTAACATGAACAGAAAGCTGAAAGCGCTGTTTGGCTGCCTCAAATGCTGGCCGCGCCCGTGGTTTTGTCTCTCAGCACTTCCTTTCCTACCTCAGAGATCTCCGAAATATGCTGAATAAGCTGTGGGCATCACCACTTCTGCTGCTGGCAGGGAACTCAAGAGGCGGGGAGATGGCTGCCTCAAACCCAACTCCTCCATATGTAGGTTGTGCTTGGGGCAGAGAGACATCAGCCAGAAGAGAGCTGTTACCCAAAGTAATGTCTGGCCCACGGCTCCGGGGAGCAAGCGGGGAGCTGGCAGGGCTGGTTGGTGCCCTGCTGCCCGGGGTTCATCGCTTTATGGTGCTCAGGAGCCCCAGCCTCCTCTGAACAGCAGCGATACAACTGCCAGGCTTCTACCCGGGGGCTATGCTAGTAAATGCAGTTACCAATGGTAACATCCTCTCTTTACATTTTTATATCATTGTTATTATATAAAGGACAAAAACCTCATCCTAACTAATTTGAATTTTTGACTTATGTGAAGGCAGTGAGAAGGGTGGCTGCAGCTCCTCCTGGTGTCCTACCTCAGTGCCCCTCAGCAGAGACCGTGTTTGTCTCCGTCCGTTCAGGACGGATATTTGGAAGATACCAATCTCTCTGTTTTGCCTAATCTGGGATCTGAGCAGCCTTCCTGCAGGAACATTGTTTCAGGAGCTTTTACATGGCTCACACTGATCACACTTGCGTGTGCAGTATGGGAAACTCTACTCTACCCATTTGAAGGCAGTTGAAAATAGACCCTGAAATGTACTGCTGTGTATTTAAGAAGTCTGACACAAAAGCTTCAGGAACAGACTGGAAGAAACCAATGGCACCACATAACACGGATATTTCCTACAGGTATATCCCTTGATTTTCCTATTTGGATATGTGGTAATGAAATAAAAATGACAGCATAGTCTACCTCCACTCTCTCATTCTTAAGACTCTCGAGAGTAAAATAATGGAACATTTCAAGAGATTCCTGCTGCGTCCACCAGCTAATCCTTGTCCTTGAGTGTGCTGTGAAGCACATAACAGTGTGTCCAAATAATCAGAATTACTGCTGGCAATGAAAGGAGGAGCTCAGCATCAAGGACAACATCCAGCTTTATCATGTTCCCATGTAGTCTGTTGAAGATAACAAAAAGAGGCTGTTCCAACCAAAAATTTTTGTACATCTCTGGTGTTCACAATAATAGTCTCAAAAATGATCCTGAAGGCTCTTGGATGGCAAAGACCTTTGCATACAGTAAATATTTTAATAGCTCATTTTCCAAATTTGTTCCTGGCAGACAATACTTACAATTTTTTCCTAAGTTTGTTTTGAACCCGGACAGTATTTATTCTGGGATGAGGAGAACTGCTTGATGCCTTTTTTCCATTCCTGAGACTGGCCTCTGATGAAGCTGATGAAACACTTTAACAGTGGTAGCACTCTTTGTTCATCTTCTGGTTTGTCTCCTGTGCTCTGCTGAGCAGAAAGTTGAGCATAGGCTTTATCTTAAGCCTTCCAGGTGGCAACCGACATGTGGAGTCCCTGATTTCTCAAGCTGAGCCCACAGCCTTTCCCAGGGACACAGTGCATCCCCAGCACTGCACAGCTCAGCGCACAATGGCAGCAGGAGAAAAAGCAAGATCTTTGCAGTGCCACAGCATAAGGCATTTCTTCCATGAGGCATATGAGGTTTTGTGGTTCTGAAAAATTTTCAGGACCTGGCTTTCTATTCCCTGGAGTTTCTACTCATAAACCAGAAAGTCATATGCAGAACTGCTTGGAGAAAAGAAGCTGAAGCCTTAATTTTAGAATGAAAGATGTATTTCCAGATAGAGTTTGTAGATTCATGTCTAATGCCATGTTGTGTATTAATACACCCAAACTGGTGGCACGGCTTGCTTTGCAGAGACAATGCAGCAAGGCAGAAGTGAGCCCTTGCTGAAGCTAAAGCACCACTCCTGTGGGTCTTGAGAGAACTGGGATTTTCTTTAGGAATGGAGGCAGATGAAGTCCTTGGTCAGTTTCTAAGGCAGCTATCTCATTCCCATATTATTTCTCTTGGGGATGCCTCTCCTAAGAAAAAGCTCCTACCCCTGCCTGCCTCCTCTTTCAAAAATTTAGGGGATATTCTTCAGCCAGATCAAGCCTCTGAGCAGGTTTGCTTTAAGGCTGTGCTAACACAGCAGAAGCGATGTCTCAGGGGCAGGATGAAGCAGGGGAAGGGCAGGAGCTGGGCAGTGTGCGCAGAGGAAAGCCCGGGGTGCCACAGCTGCAGAGCAAAAGCTGTTTTTCTGGGGAAACTAATGCTTCTCTCATGCACTTGTGAGGAACTTCAGCAGAAGTTCAGCAGAAGAGAGCAGAAGTTCAAAGCTGACCATCAGCAAAAATCTTTATTTTCTCAAATTTTTGAAAAATGATTCTTGAGCTCTTGAGATTGGTGACACTGCTGTTTGTATGCCTTTCGCACATAGCTTTCCATAGGTTTTGCTTCCTTTTATTAAAAGACAGTTCTTTCAAAGGGACACCATTTGCAAAGCTGAGTAAGAAAAGAGCAAAACAACTGTGTGTGAATGAAAGGCAGTGAATTCACTGTGAGCAAATAGAACCAGGACGACCCACTGCGGGGCAGATCTTGCCCTGAGGATGGTGGGGTCCATCCCCACCACAACGTCACTGCTAAGCCCCGTTTCCCCCTCGTGCTCGGTGCGGCGGGCGGTGTGCTGCCCAAGCCTGGTGGCACAGCGTGCTGCAGCAGGAAGCGCTCACGGCGCACCAGCCCTGTGGGGATTTCCCTGGCTGTCCCCAGGCCTGTCTTGTGGGCATTATCTGCAAGTTTAGGACTCAAGGTGAAGATCTGTCTGCTTGTTTCCTTCTCCTTGCTTGTGTGTCCTCTGCCTGTTTGTATGCCAACCCATGCCCCAGATTTACATTTACAGCTCGGTAATTCCAAGCAAATTTCCCTGGTCAGGATGCAATGTTGGCTGACCATGCACTTTGATACTTGAGATAAGAGCTTCCACCGTTGGCTGATTTCCATAGATGTAAGTTTTTAAATACTCCTTCTGTCTGTAGGGAGTGCTGGCCCATTGTTTTAAATGGGGTCTGTGACTGCATCCTAATCCTGGTGGTAGCCCACAGCCACTGGAAGTTTTTGGGAGGGTCTTTACCATGAGGAGTGGGCCTGAGCCTCTGCACAGACTAGGTGCAGAGCCCACGTTCAGCTGGACTCCAGAATCTGTCCTCTGTCTAAACCATCAGTGGTCATTGATAGTTGCAAGCAAATGCGGTAGCGTAGTCGGCCTAGAACGTGAAGGTATGTTGGTAAAAAGAGGGTCTCCAACCACGATGGGAAAGGAACCAGAGTTGATGTAAAGTGGGGACACAATCACACAGTGGCGCTCAGCACATCAGTGCCAGGGTACATACACACAGAGCAAAGGATGCACATGGAGCTGAGCGTGGGGAGATGCCCCCTGCCTTCACATCTCAAGGCTTCTCAAACGCAGCGTCCGTGCGGGGCGTTGTGGGTCTGGTGGGTCAGTGGTGGCTTGAGGGCTGCGAGTGGTGGAAGGGGCTCCTTCTGCCCCTGTGATTGTGGCCATCAGCCATGTGTCTCGTGGTGGTGGGAGGAGGCTGAATGCCCAGTGAGGGGACCGTTGCGGTGGGGACTGAGCTCCAGGCACAAGGTGCAGCATGGGGCCGGCCTCTGCCATCACCTCCTGTCATGTCCTTTGGCTGATTGCTGGACCCAATCCAGAGTTTTGTGTATCGTGCAGGAATTGACAGGCTTTAAAACTGCAGCTTCCCCACTTGGATGGGCGATGAGGATGACAATTGTGCTGGAGGGAGGGATTTAGCGCACCCTCCCAGTGCTACATTAGTCACAAAGGTCACAGCTATTAATGGACAGAGCCCTAGTGTGTGCCAAGCTGGTCACATGTTACCAGCTTCTTGTTTCCACCCACTAATTTGCACTAAAAGGGAAGTAATTTAGTGTCAAACATTTTCTCTGGGACCTGGAGGTCTCAAGGCTGAGCAGAATGCTGCTTCCACCCACTGGTTAACAGGAGTGGGGAGTGGAGGGGAAAAACTACTGCAAGACTTTGCCTTTATAAACTGTCTACTTAAACCCCCCAGGGGGCTTCAAGAGCAACAGGTGAAGCAAGAAGCACCCAAAGGCTTCTCCTACTGCCCTTGCATTTACAAGGAGAGAGCTCTGGCAGGCCCTGTCCCATGCATGCTGTCTAACAAGACCTCCTCAAATGACACTTTGGGCATCCACACACAAGCCAGAATCACCTGAATAGTGGAAATGAAATGAGAAAACCTGATTCCTGCTATGGAGCACGTCCATGGGGCAAAGGCTTGGGTTGCTGCTTGAGGAGCGCTTGGCAGCAGTCGGCACAGCTGCGGGAAGCGGTTACCTCCCTGCTGCTGATACAACTCTTAGTGCTGCCGTGTGGTAAATGAGATCAGAGAACTGAGCTGGCTGGAAAATAACTTTTTTTTTTTTTTTTCCTTTCAGCTGCACGAGTTTTCAGCCAGATCAGTTCCCCAGGCCAGATCGTGGCACAGCTGCACATCTGCTTGTGATGGCATGGCACGACTGCAACACAAAAAGAGACTGAAGGCACAGACAGGGCAGGCTCCTTTCAAAGGAAAATGCTCAAATGGCTGCAGCCTGAACGAGCTCTGAAGCTTCTCCTTCCTAACCGTTAACACAAGCTGTGTTAGGCAATGTCCGCAGAGATCGTGAGGCTTTGCACTGGGGTAGGTCTGCTCTTCTTCCAAACATCTGTCTTTGCATGCCGGCTCCCCCTCCCCACTGAACATGTGCAAGATGAGCAGATGTGATAAGGAAGTCAAACAGGAGGACGGATACCAAAGAGCTGGGTGAGACCCACCGCTGCAGCTTCCTGCTGCCAAAGCACTTCCACGAGTGGTGGGGATCCAGGTCTGGTCCAGGCAGAGATGCCCAGCTTTGCAAAGTGGGTATCTGAGCAGGATGCAGGGGAGCAAACGTGAAATGAAGGTACACACAGAGAAGTCGATCTGCAATTTAGTTCTGTTTCTTTTCTTAATGATGAAAAGAAGAAACCCGAGTTGCTGGGGGCTAATGGCATCGGTCTGAATAACAACCAGGCAGGCTGAATGGGACACATATCTGTAAACCTTGTCAGAAGGATGCTGCACCATCATCTATGTGTGCTGTCCTAAGCACACTGAAAGAAAACTGAGAAACCTTAATACACTGTGTGAGAAATGACACCACTACTCCTTTTGTCTGAGAAGCTGACTTCACCCCAAATAACATATTTTACAGGAATCTTTTCAAGCCCTAAGATAAAGGACATTTTTCAGCAAGCCACTTCCTTTGTGCATTTCCCAGTGCACAGCTGACGTGAACAGACACGGCACGTCACAGCCTGGAACAATTTCCAGCCTTCGCATAGGTCAGCAGCTATGCCATGTCTGCAGAGCAATTTGGCACATTTAGAGTTTAACCCAGTAAATCAGATCAGCTTCTTAAAATGATTTTGTTTTCTGCACTCCAAGAAAAGCAGTGTACTTCAGCTGAAAGAGTAAGAGATTCTTCTCTCCAAAGACTGACCATAATGTGAGCATTTATTGAGAAATTGCATGTGGGAGTCATAAAACAAACAAAGATCAGTCCTACAGAAAAGCACAACCACACAACAGGAGAGGCTAATTTCAAGGTCATTACCCAAAATGATTGTTGTCTGTATGAAAGGGAATTGTGATATGTAGGATGTACACTGGAACATGAAGCACTCTTCAGTTCTGGGAAGAAACATATTTATTTCACTGATTGATGCAATAATCAGTGCTAGTGAATAGTGGCTCCTTCCATTTTAAAGAAACAGTCTGAGGCCCTATTTCTGAACCCACATACTCTTAAGGCCTTTTTGGGGGGCTTTGCACCTTGCTTTGAGGCCAAGACTCTGTAACTTCTCACTACTGCATTATATCACGTTTGGAGTGAAGTAGAGGCAGCACTGCTTATGTCAAAGTACCCACTAAAAAGATTTTAAAAACTAACTGTGCTGTGGGCAATGTCTACAGAGTAGTTCTTATTTAGGATCATGCAGACTCTGCAAAGGAATATCTTTAAATTCCAAATTTACTTGGATCCTATCAGGACTGAAACCATTCGGATCTGGCAGATAGATAACAAACAAAGATAAATTGCAAATTCTGCCTTTATGGACCCACCTGTGCTGTGTCTCCTGATATCCTGGAAATATTCTTTGACCCTGAAACTCCTCACTTGTCTGCTTGCCTTTATGTCTTTAGGGCTTGATCTGCTGGAGTCAGTGGAAGCTTTGCTCCTGATTACAGTGGGGCATGTCCGGGCTCAGCCTGAGCACCGATGGAGCTGAAGCTGCAGCTTTTCTTCTGCCTCCTTATCTACACCTTTGGACTGCAGTTTAACTGTGCCAATTTCACCCAACCCCCTGACTTCACCTCCTACTTTGCTGCATGCTGCCACCTTTGCTCCGTTTGGGATCCCCCTCTTTACTTGAGTCCTAGCTCACCTATTATTGCTCCAGGTAAGAACAGCTGTGCTGGTTTAGACCCCTAACTTGTCCATCTGTTCTGCCTCCAACACTGGCAATAAGCAGACACCTAGGAAAAATTAAGAACAGAACTAACATTTCTATCATTTCTCCCTTAACGCTACTGCAGCTTCCAGCTGTTTTCAGCTCAGAGGACTTCCCGAACCTGCTGTGGTTTGTCTGTGGCATGGACCCCTCCAAACACCTGGGAAAGCATGTAAGCTCCTTGCAGTCCCAGCGTCCTTTGGGAAGGACTTCCTTGGCAGGTCTGCTGCCCACTGCGTGACCAGCTTCTTCCTTTTGTTTGCTTTGGATTTGGCTCCTGGCTTCATTAGCTGGTCCCTCGTTCTTGTCCTGGAGACACAATGAACTCTCAATCCTCTATGCTATTAACGATTTCATAGCTTTCTGAGAACAGTATCCCCACCTCATCTCTTTTCCAGCTTGAGGAGCCCCACTCTCCTGCACACTTGCTTGTACAGGAGTCAGGCCTTTGCTCATTCTGTTACTCTTCTCTGAGCCTTTTCCACTGCTTCGCTAACCTTTCAGAGGGGCCAGAACTGCACAGAGTGTTCAAGGTGTGGGTGAAAGATGGATTTATATAGTGGCACAGTAGTGTTCACTGTTTTGTTGGCTATTCCTTTCCTGGTATTCCACAACATTTATTTGCTCTTTGACCGATACTGAGCATTGATTTGATATTTTCAAGAAAGCGTTTTCAGTAGGTCTACCGTGGCCTCCTTCCTGAGTAGCAATTGTGAACAGAGAGACCGTGTTTTATACATGAAGCTGGAGCTGCTTCTCCCTAAATGCATTCATTGCTTTACATCTGCCTAGACTGAGTTTCATTTGCCATTATATGTGCTGCTCACTCTATCTTATAAGGTCCTTCTTGAGTTCTTCACTGCCTGACCTCATTTTCCCTACATATACCTCTGTATTGTCATTAAAGTTTGTCACCTTCCTCCTCACCTCTTGCAGCTCTCTGCTCTGGCTTTCCTCTGCTGATAGCCTCCCTGCCCTTTCTTTGCTTTCCCCTCTGTGAGGACTCACGGTATCCTTCAAATTTGTTCATTTGGACTCATCATCCATCATGTGTTTCATCTGCAGCCTACTCTGTCAACAAAAGCCATGCTCTTTCTTTGTACTTTTGGTCCCTGTAAGCACTCTGCTTTGCCCAGTGGTTATAATCACGGCCTGGTACCTGCAGAAATGCCCTGGGTGAAGACTCCTGCCCTGCCCTCACGCGTGCTCCAGCTCAGCTCTTGGATTCATGTTCACAGTTTGAACAGAGCTGTACCGAACCTTCAGTGTCTGCAGGGAGGCTGTCCCAGCTGTAAGGGCGATTGTGAGAGACGCTGGAGGGAGAACAGACAGGCAACTGAAGTAACGTTTAGGAATTTTTAGAATTACTCATGATGTCATTTTTAATTTTTTTAAAGGCTTTAGCAAATAAAGTTGTGGGTTTTATTATTAGGTAAAAAAGGATTTATTATCCTATTTTGACCCTAGTGGTTAGCCAAAGTTTGGACTGTTTCAGTTAATTCTTTAGCATCAGGATTGTTTTAAAAATGAGCTGTTTATTTACAAAGAACAGGCACTGCCTTCTTTGCTTAACATGAGGAAACACTTTGTTTGCTGCTCCAAGCTTTTTTCCAGCCAGTGGCTCATGCAGTTTGTATTACCAGGCAATACCTGGCAAGGCATTTTGCCGGCATTGCTCAGCTCCCTCAGAAGACTTGCGTCATGTGCCTGCGTTTTGGATGGTGGCTCCTATTGTTCCAGATAGTTGATTCCATAAAGCATGTTAATTGTTCCCTTTTGTTTAACGGGAATTAAGAGAGCTGGAATACCTTCCGTTTCCAACAATCTGTAACACGATCCATGACAGAAGGAACTTCAGAAGGAGCCAGTGGTCTTCCAGATGTGTTCATTTTTCAAGAAGGAGCATTATCAGTCTGAAAACTCAACTTCTCTTAACTATTTTCTTTTGCCTGTAAAGCACAATTCATTCATGTAGTGTCCTCATCACATAGACACCTCAATTCTCTGGGAGTCCTGGCAAAGTCAAGCCTTTCAGTAGCAATAACATAATTCAGTGACCACCACTGGAAGCAATTTTAACTCGGCTCAAGACTTTTAGAGATTAACCTGCTGGTTAGTGTTCCCAGTTGAAAATTAGAAAGTAGTATGCTGTATCTTTTCTTGTTTCCAAAGGTTTGTAAGTGGGCTGTCTCTAATGAGACGGTTAGGGAGACAAGGAGTTAATTTTGGAAACTAGAGTTGGCCTCAGTGGTATTCAGAAATTGCCACATCCTTTTTGCACGACATAGAAAACTTTCAATAGGTCTGTGCAATTCCAAAAATGACTGTGGCAACCACTGACTCCAGCTCCTGGCTCCAGAGCTTTGCTTCTCCTCCTTGTGGGAACATCTCATGGTCTTTTCTAGTGACCTTTCTCATGAGGATGGTGTGTTTTTTCCTCCCTCCCTTCAGACTGGTCCATACTACAGACCTGAACATGTTTCTGAGGCCTCAGGTGACACAGGAGGAGACAGAGACCTCCCATAGCCTGGCACAAGTCCCATTCTTTATTATGTTGCCCCAGTGCATTGCTCATAACCACGTTCAGATGCAGCCAGGCCTTACAGACCATCCAGGCACTATCACCGTTATTCACCACATGTAATTCTATTATCTCTGTGTGGTGTAACACAACTCATTGCACTGATGCTATTCTACACAACAGGAAGAGACCCAAAGAGAAGACAGCATTGCTCCTGCAATACAGAATCCAGGGATGTTTTATTCTTTTTTTTTTTTTTTTTTTATGTTTTGTTTATTTGGCTGGACATTTTCTCAGCTATGTGCTAGCAAAACATACTCTCCACTTTGCTTCAGAGACAACAGCATAGAGGCCTTGCTAACTACCACCTTTTGCTGCCCATTCTCCACTGCAGAGGACACAAAGGCTTTTTGTCAGGAGACAATGCTGCTTTTCCCATTATGGCTGCTTCTTGTCATGCTCCAATTTACAAGAGGACATTTTTCCAGCTGAATGTGTGTGTAAGTAGTAAAACCCAAGAAGCTCTCCAGCTGTGTGAGTAATGTTACAGCATGTTACCCACCATGGGCTTGCTCGCTCTGGTGCATGTCAGCACGAGTGTGAAATGCCTGTGGGCAGCACGATGGACTCTTACAGGCACCCATGAGTCTTCTGTGACTGTAACTTGGGTTAATACTCCTTGGGTTTCTTTTTACCTCCAGCAGCTCAAGGAGCAATGGACTGTCCAGTGAGAGCCTGGCCAAGCCTTCCTAATGTAGGACTGATCTAAAAGCACAATGCATTAAGACCCTTTTCCACCCTTTTCTCCAGCAGTGAGATATGGGCAGTTTTCTGCATGCATCTTACATGCACATTCATGGTTAACACACTCTGAGGCAGGGGCTGGTGTGTCAGAGCAGGTCTTCTGGGTAGCTGGAGGTGATCACACACAACCTTGCTGAATCCCCTAAAGCTCATGAGTTTCTCTCAATGGCCCTGTCGCTATGCCCAGGAGAATGGAAACAAAACAGGAGCTGTCACCTACAGAAAATGCGCTTATTTTGCAGAAGCTGTGTGTGGCTGCAGTCCTTGCTGTCAGGACTTGCGTGGCAGGAAGGTCCTTGCATGGCAGGAAGAGTCTGCGACCTGCTAGGTCTAAGGATTTCAGGCAGCGTGGTCCAGGGCTGTCCCCATCGAATAATTCTTCCCTAGCAAAGCCCTGATGTTTTCAGCAGCTGAGCACTGAATTTAGGTATTTCTGCACAAGACACGAGTGGGTAGGGATGGAACCCTGGACAGGCATTGTTTTTTGAGAATACATCAGCCAGCTCTACATCCAGAGAGGGAAGCAGGCTGTGGAGTCACGTCCTGCTGTTGAGATCCAACTGCCAAGAGAAGAAGGGTGTCAGTGCCAATGAGATGCCCTGATCTAGGAATAAATGGCGCTCTTTAACCAGGCCCATGTGAGATGTCTCCGCAACAGAAAGAAGGACAAGGGCTGCTGTTGCAATGACTTCCGCTGGTAACCCTCAGCAGTTAATGCTGAGCCAGCGTTTCTGCAGTAATCTCAGTAATCTCAGGCTTTCAAGTATTTGTTAACTAGGCAAAAATCCTTTCTTTGGCTGAAATTTGGCACATAAAATAGAAATTCATTAGGGATACCATTGCTCTTTTTTCACCCAAAGAAGTGTGGTGATTTTCTATTCTTGTTTCGGGGATTCCTTCTGGCTATTGTAAATATAAAAGCAATTTAAATCATATTGACATTTTCCCCATCTCTGAAAGCATTTTTATGGACTTAGAGAGCTTGTCACTTGTTAATCTATGTGTCATACAAAAAGAGATCAGTCATTATACGTAGTCTAGTTTCTGTTTGCATTTCTTGCTGACTTATCTCCACTTGAGCCTGGGCTTGCAACAGCTGCTGTAACAGGCTTGTTACCCATAACCTACATCTACACTTGCTTGACAAACTGGAATGAAAGCAGCGGGTTGAACATGTCTTTCTGGATAACAGTGGACTTAATTGTCTATTGCCTCTTAGCAGGGTGGAACAAGCACAATGACACTGTATCATTGTATCATGCCACATCACTGTATATCACGTAAGCAGCTCAATGAGATGCGGAGCAGTGGAAAGGAGTGCCTGATGGCAACATAGAGCCCCAGAGTCCTTTGGCCATTTGTGCTCTAAGATTCATTCAGTTCTGTCTCAGACCTGAGTGGTATAATCTTTTCTTTAAAGCTTCATAATAACAAACAGAAGCTACACTAAAAAAAAAAAAAAAGAAAAAAAAAGAAAGAAAAAAGAAACAACTTCAAAGCTAAGCTGACTTGAACTGATGAACTGATGCAGGCCAATGAGTTACAATGAAACCATTCTTCTTATGGGATAATACAATCCTTGCTGCAGATATAAAAATGCAGCATAGCTTGTTATGTGTTTAATTTGTACTCTAAAGTATTTTGTTAGAAAATAGTGATCTCACCTCTCAGATGCAATTAACAGAAACTTCCTATAGCATATGTGGTGTAAGTAACTGCATTTCCCCAAACAATAAAGCCATAATGCACTATACATTTATTATTCGTTCCATTGCTGGTTAGTCTTGTTTCCCTCGATCCAATAATAAACCATTAGCTGTTCAATTCAGAGAAAATCTTTCTGGTAGCAAAAAGCTGACAAAATTAATAGTGTGGGACAAAATAGTAAAAACAAAATAATATAAACAAAATAATAGTGACAAAATAATAGTGACAAAATAAACAGTGGGGAAGTAGCTCTGGATTGGTGGATTTAGACTCCATTAATGATCAGCTCTTGGTACACAGTAACCTAGAGCTTGTCCAATCAGCATTTTTTGCAGAGGAACCTGGCTTTGCCTTTGCGATGCTCTAAGTCATTTGCATCATTAGCTCCATCTATAGCCACTCTTAGGCCAAAAAAGATATACATGTCTATATTTTCCTTAGGCTATGTTTCAACAAAGCAAATCTTCTGATGCAATTGAGCAGCTGCTCAACCTGGAGGACAGGAGCCAGTAATGGAGGGTGGGCAGGGTGAAGGACTGCCTCAACCACTGCAGCTAACCAAAATGCTTGCTAGTCTCTGCCCTTAGCATGCAGCAAGCATGAGGGAGCAAGCTCCAATCTGGGAGAGGATTTGGTGAGAAAGAGCAAACATGCTATAAATTAACAACCTTACTGACTTAATGGAAACTTCCCTGCCTTAACAACCTGCTAGACAGGGGTGTGATTGATGCCACTGCCCAGCAGCGCTCCCTACCACAGTGGAAATCTGCACGCTGAGACGGAGGGGTGGAGATGAGTGAAGCGGGAGCAGCTGTCCTGGCTGAGACCTGGCCGCAGCCATGGCATTCTCTGCAGCACTGGGACTGCTGGGTGCTGCACCTGTGGTCTTGCTGCAGCCCCAGGAGATCCGCCACCACCAAGGGTGCAGCTCAGATTTGTTAAAAGGAGCCGTGTTTTAAAAAAATCATAAACAGCCTGAGTGCGCTGTAGTTCAGCTGGACTCGGCTCCTTCTTTGCCTCTGAAGCTTCCTATTACCAGGAACCTCCCAGCTGATGACAGAGATGTAGCCTCTTCCATGTGATGCCCTGCCAGGCTGTGTCACAAGGATGCTGCAGAGAGCACGGGTCTGCTCCTGCACCTACCACCACGTCCTACCCTGCACCGCTGCAGAAACACCAGTCCCTGTTATTCATTATGGGGAATTCTGTGCACTGTTTTGCTAAACTGTCCAGGATCTCAGCCATCTGGGGGAGGACTATACAGGCAATCACTTTGTCAGCTCTCTTTCTCATGCCTCTTTTATGGATGTGCGTGTGTAATCCCACCAAGGGCTCTGGGCTAGCAGCTTGTGTTGTTATAATCAATGACAAGTTTGCTAAAAATGAATGTCTTGCTGTTGTCATTTTATGTGTGTTTTTGAGGGAAGCTGCATGGTGTCTGGGCGGCTGGGGTTGGGGAGTAGGGGAATGCCATGTAGCAAGGTCAGATGAGGAGGCACCAGGAGTCTTTGGGACTCCTTTAACACTGGTCTGAATTTGCCCCGGTTAATCCTGATGAAAAGCTTTTCCCAGAGTGTGGCTTGCAGGAATGAACTGGGATGGTCAGTCCAAGGCTGGCCTTTGCTATCAGGAGAAGGTATTTTACATTCGAGTCTTCTGGTGGTAAAAATGTTGGAGGACGGATGTTTCCCTCAGCCTGGCCTGAACAGGGAAAGAACAGGAAGATGCAGTGGTGCTCACCTTTTACACCCCTAATAGCTGTTGCATGCTTGCTTTTGAGAAAACAAGACCTTTTCACATAGCAAAGCCTAGGGTGCAGTTTCCAGTGCCCATAGGGCTGGGTGCTCCCATGCTGCTTCTGGTAGAGGCTAAGGGCAGGCTGGGTTGTGGAAGCACGAATAAACTTGTACTTAGGTAGCTGGCCTTTTGTGGATGCTTTAAAGCATCTTGATGACGTGCTTTCCTCTCTCCCTTGTACCTCTCTTGCTCTTAAACAGTGGATTTCAGCATGCACGGCTGCCGGGCTGAGACCTTATGCACTTAGAGCAAGGGACCCTGACAAAGCAGGGTGTTTTGTGGAGATCTGATGGAGTAAAGGGAGAAATGAGATGGACCAGCATGCAGGCACATTGTTTTTGGTGGTGCTTCTCTGTGTTAGACAGGTATTTCTGATAGAAAGGAGTTATATCATTAAGGAGAGAACATCCAGCAAAAACCTCAGCACCAGAAAGGCTGCAAACAATGGAGAAGGGTGCTTGAGCGAGAAGGATTTTGGTAAACAAGTAAAAGGGAAGAAGCCAACGCAGTTTTTCCTCTCTTGAGCAAGAGGCAGCTCAGCTCTCCATGCAGCACAAAGGCTCTGGAGCCCAAACAGAGAATTGAGAATGGCACTGGCACTGGGAGAGCTGAAGTGGGAGCAGAGGACAATGATGGCAAGGCACGGCACGAGGGCACAGCAGGGGCTGCTCACACCACCACACCCCTACCTACCTGGCCAGTTTTCTTTTTTTTCCCCCTTAAAAAAAAATACCAGTTATTTGTCATTGGGTTCATATTTGTGAGTAGGGAAAATTTGTTCACTGAGCGCCAGTTTAGCATAATTTTCCTGCTTTGCCAGTTGAGAGCTTGGGCCAGGACTATTTCCAATGACACTGTTAAATCTGAGGTCAGGGCTTGCTGCTGGCAGGAGGTTTGCCCTCTGGTCCTACTTTTGCTTTCGTGTCTCTTTCATCCGCACAATTCAGGATGAAATGTTCCCATTCTGTTTGTGGCTTGGTTTACACTTTGGTTAAACAAGAAAAATAAATGTACTGTGCAGGGGTGCTTGCTTGTTCTCCACCAGAAATGACCTTAAACACGTAGAAAGTGAAAAGAAAAAAAAAAAAAAAGGCAAAAGAAAGCTGGAGCTGTAGCAACCCAGAGGCAAAAGCTACCAGGAAGGTAAAATGTCATCCAAACACAGCAGCGACAGAGCCACCAGCCTGGTCCCAGAGCCCCTCCCTGGCTGCGGCATCCTGCCAGGAAATCAGGTGCTGCGGCTGCTGCCAGGAAGTTATTGGTTTTTAATCATGTCCCTTGGAATGTGGCCGCGAGCACAACCCTCCTGCTGGGTTCTCTCCTTGAAGCTCCACCTCTGCATCTCTGTTTCACTTGTGTTTAAACCTCTCTCTCTCTTCCTGTCTTCTGCTGGTGCTCCTTCACAGAAACCTCTCTCTTCTGGCTGGTGAACATGGAGAAGGACAACACTTCTCGTGGCTTCCTCTGTTCCCAAGGACTGAGGCTCTTCGGGCCTCTAACAGCATCGTAATTATGCAAATCCAAATTTCTCCCAAGCCTTTCTCTATTGAAATGAACAATACCTCCAGCATCAGGTGGATCCAGATCAGATGGGTCAGAGGATCAGGAGTCTATGCTAGCGCCATGAGGATTTGGCCCTTGCGGATAGGAGGAAGTGTGATGAAAGGAACCATTTTCTCAGTAACTGTATTTACATTAAGTCTGGCTATCTCATGTTGGTCCTGTGCAGCGTGCCACCCATGCAAGACTCTTTCATTACTCCAACTCCTTCAAACACTTGTTTGCTTTTTAAGATTCTGCCTGCTGTTTTGGAGGGCAGCAAGCATGCGCTGGGAGCTGTCAAATCCTTACCATACCCAGCACAGCATAATCTCCCATCCACACCAGGCTGGCACTGCCTGTCATTTCTGCAAATGCAAACCTCTCCCTAACTGTACCCATCGTTGCAGAGGGAACATGCAGAAAAGCTCAAAATCCATCCCTGCGTGGGGTGATGCTTCACAGGATGGGCGCTGCAGACTCATTTCTGCAATGTAGATAACAGATAAAATTTATTACCAACAGAAATAAGGAAATTTAAAGTTAATGAGAAATCCTTTCACCCTACACAGTTGAGATTTATTTTCTGACGGTGTGCAGCCCTGAGGACCTCTCTGGGCTTTTCCAGCAGCTGCACTCCCAGGGCTGCTCAGGCTTTTTTTTTTTCTGCCTTTCTTGGCACGCAGTTTTACAGTGCTTCTCTCCCGTTTGCCTCTCATGCATGAAACCCTTCTCTTGACACAATACCCAGCAAGCCCTCCAGCACTCATGTGTTTGGGAACAGGAGAAGTGCTTGTGTTTCGCTGCAGGCTTGTTCCATCTGAGATCCTGAAATGATTTACAATAATTACGTTAATTTTCAGGCACCACTTTTAGGGTTATTTGGCCTAGTCCCTAATTGTATTAACAGTGGGACGGCAGTGATACTAGACTGTGTCAACAGTTTCTCCATATGCTTCAATAAGGACATTTCCACTGGAAAGAGTAGCACTATGACAGCTGATTTCTTTCAATGGCTCTTTCAAGAAGCAACAAAGAGAAGGAGAATTTGACTTTAAAGATACAAAACTGTCTGTGCTGTGGCGGAGCTGATGCCGCTGTGGCAGCAAAGCCCTGACTGGGCGCATCACAACGCAGGAACTGGCCTGTTTCTGGACAGAAGCTCCAGTTGCATTCACCACTACCAGTCCAGCTCCCAGGTCTTACAGCCACAGAAAATAATGGAAAATCTTACGTGATGGAATATGTAGCTCGCTTGAGACAGAACTCTGCAGAGGCTGCTTAGCTCACATTGCATGTTCTCTGCTCTTGCAAGCCCTTTTCTGAATAGGAAGCAAACAAAAAGGAAGTTATTGAGTGCTTTGATGAGTGTTATTTGTAAACCCTTTCAACTAGTTTTTCCCATCATGGTAGCTGTGGAAGCCAACATGTGCTCTTTGCGGGGTGTTTGCAAGGAGACGTGGCCACATCTGTGAAGTATTCCTGCCTTGGACACGAGTCCTGCCCGGACGCTGGCAGGAGCAGGCCCAGCTGGCAGGAGCCAGGGCTGGCAAAGCAACCAGAAGGTTTGTGTATCTGTTAGTTTGGTTGGTTTGGGGTTTGGGTTGGTTCCCCCCACCCCCAGTTAATACACAGAAGACTTCTCCAATTCGCCCCGAGTGACTTACAGCTTAGTCATTTCAGCTGAACACTCTGAAAGTCGCTGCAACCGCAACAAAGCGTTTACCAAGTTTTACAGGAAAATGAGCCTGCCCTCTAGCTGCTGAGCGCACACACAACCCTGCTTTATTGCCTTTTCTGCAGCAGGCAGGGGTTCACGCCAGCTTTCCTTCCTCCCGTGCTTCCTGGGTGCTGCTGCTCCTCGCTGAGCCCGGGGCTCCAGCCGGGCCCGCTGGGCGCCTCGGTGGCCTGACATGGCCGCCTGGCTGCCCAGGCACTGACAGAGCAGGGCCGTGGGGCTTTGGCACAATGACGCCGGTTCTCCGGGCCACAGGGCAGCAGTTTACGGTGTGCGTTCGTCTGCATTGCCCTCACCACGGTGATGAACCAGCTTCTGAAGAGCAGAAACATTTGTCGCAGGCCTCAGCATCATCACTGATTGCCGCGTTCGTGTGTAGTCGTGAGGTATAATACTGGTGGTACATAGCACCTAAGGTCAGCACCTGAATTTAAACCAGGTGTAGGATCAGGACTACTGCAAACATGGGTTCAAGTGCCAGTTCTTATATGTATATATATTCTCTGGCTAAAACAATCTTGAAAAATGCTGGAGAAAACAACAGGCCACCTGTGTGCCCCCCCCAGGGGGCCAATACTCTACAATCATAGTGCCTCTGAAATGCTAGAAAGGTTTAGCATTTTGGAGTTTTACGTGGTGAGAAGACAAACTAATGCTTATTCTTACTTGTATATACTGGTACAGGAACATGTGGCTCTGTACAAACAAACCACTGTACAAAACAGAGACAGGGGCTATGGATTAAGAATCCAGTGGCCTGAGGCACATGTTGCTTCAAGAAGCATTGTGCACCTTGAAGATCTCCACGGTTTCAGGACTCAGTAATTAAAATGACTGCAAGTAGACAGTAACTCAAACTGTGGCTGGATAGAGTTGGTTTAGAAAAAACTAAGGAAAGGTGGCACCATAAGGATCTTTCCACTGTATTGCCTCACCTTCTGTTTGTTGCTCTGGAGTTCATCTAGAACATCCAGAATACAAGATCAAGCCCTGAGGATATCATAATGAAGGGAAAAATAAGGAGAGGAAAACAAGAATGGAGTAGGGGAGAAAAAAGGAGCACTTTTCCCTCTCATGCTGGGCAGATGGTTTATGTAGCAGCTTCCTTGTTGTCTGTGGTGAAGCCTGGCAGTGGCCATATGCAGCAGGAAGATGCATCAGAGCTGGATGAAAGCTCTTCAGATATTTATGGCCCCAAACAACCACTTCTGGAGCCGCCCAGACATTCACAAACACAAACTTTTCCAAATGGCCTCAGAGGAAATAATGGAAAACCATTTTCAGAAATGTTGAGAGTTTATTTCTGAAAGGTCAAAGAGTATATTTCAGAAGAAGGAAACTTAGCTGGCACTTTCAAAATGGATTATCCTGTATCCAAGTATTTGCAATGAAAGGCAAAGAATGAATGTTTGGGGGAAGTGTGTTCTTCTTCACTGCTCCGGTGCCCAATGCAAGTGCTGGAGATAACATGGATCAGGTCTGGATCCTTTCTTTGCTCTGAGTGACTTGGAAACCCGTTGCCCAAATGTGAGGATGACAAAGCCCTTCCATTAGTAACTGCAAACATGTGCTCTGTGACTGTCACAAGATCTCCTGGCTAGAGCTGGGCTTCTTGTAAGTGACCGTGGTGATGGCAGTCCTCCAAGGGGTTTCTGTTGACCTCTTCTGCAAACAGCGTCTCACTTAAGGGCTGGCCAAGGCACAGAGGTATTTATTAACATAGCGGTTAGGCTGCCATGCTGAGAAGTGAGAAAGAGTAATCAAATTAACTCTTTTGGAGACAAAACATAGGTCTTAGTCAAAACTTCCTGTTTCTTGGAGAAATGGTCCAACCACAAGGCTATGGCATTATACCTTGAATGTAGGGCACTCAAAGTTTAACTGTTAAGCTGAACAATAAAATGCTCACTGGCCTTTGTAGGAAGTTAATAAGAGGGAAATGGGGAGAGCACTTTTCTGGTTTAATTTTTTCTTGGAAAACTTCGATTTTAACCAATTTGTGAATTTTTTGGTGAGTGTCTGCCATCACTGAATGCTTGGAAGTAAAAAGTACAACCTCCTTTCCACCAGATATTTGGTTAAGGTGGTTGGAGAGAGGGGCCTGGTGAGCAGCTGAAGGGGCTGGGCTCTGGGGCAGCTTCGAGTGTGGTGGGCAAACAGGAGAGCCATAAGCTAAGCCCAAGGTGGTAGAAATTTCTTGTGGGGGTCTCTGAGGGTGCAATGAGAGATAAGAACTTGCTGCAGCTGATGAGAGGCAGCTCTCGGGATGGGCTGTCGTACGGGACGTTTGCAGCAGTGCTGGCGCACGTTGTGGTGGCTGACTGCATTTGGCCACCTGCACGTCAGTAGGTTCATGTACCATGTGTGCCAGCATTGCACCTCAACTTGCTCTTTCACCAGCAAGGTGAGAAATATCTAACAACTGGCAGAAGCAGTGAGTCTAAAATCACATTTAATAAGGAATTTCCAACTTCAGAAGCCACTAGATGGCAGATGAGGTGTAGCAGAAGTGAAGCATGGTAGCTGCTGGCAAAACAAGCTCTGCAGCAGTCAGGCATGGCTGGAGAGGACGTCACCTGCCCTGAGCACAGCTGCGCAAAAGTCAGCTTGTTGCAGTCATTCAGGATTCTAAAATGTCACAAATGGGTGGGTGGTTTCTTTTCTTTTTTTTTTNTTTTTCTTTTGATTTTAAAAAAAAAAAAGAGATGTTAGTTGGTTGTAGGACAAGGTGTGTTAGCAGGCATGAACCAGCCCACAGTTCTCCATGGGGACCTGCCAGCATGTCTCTGCCCTCCTCGGGCTGCAAACCAGGGGATGTTGCTGGCCACCCCCTTGGCAGGCCAAGTGTGAGCTATTGTAGCAGTTATCAGTTACCTCCTGCTGTGTTTTCACTTAGAATTTAGACATAGTCTGGTTTTACATGAACGTTCACCAGCTAGGAATTTATCTCAAGCCCATTATATTTCACAAAGGTCATCGAACTGTCACCATTAGTCTTAGCCTGCTATTGCAGGGGACGATTTTGAAGCAGTTATCCAGCTCTGTCACCTCTATACTGTATTGAATCAATTTGGCCATTTTCTTAGATTATTTTTTTTTATACTTGAGCTGGACAAACTCTCACAAATATCCAGGGCAAACCTATCTGACTACTCAGGGCTAGGTATTTCTAGTGATGGGTCACAAATACATCTTTGTTTCGATAGCTGAAAGCATCTCCTACACTGTGCTTTTGATTCATTCCTCCAATGGAATTTGCAAGTAATGCCACAGAAGGCTCTTTAATTCCCCCAGTGCAATGTTGGCATACGCCTGCTTGGAAATTATCCTCTGAATCCTGGCCCTCTGGTGACAGCACAGAATGATATTTTCTCCAGCTATTCAGCTTGCAGGCATATTATCATTTGGCAGACAAAACTTGGTTAATCAACTGGTGGAATAACATGTTAAGTTATATGAAAAGTAATGGGCACCTCCACAAAAATGTGGAGGCAGAAGTAGCCCTCACTGTATGCGGGAAGATACGTGGAACCTACTAAGGAGTCCTGTCTCTGGGAAGAGAGAGGGAGAGAGGTATTTTGAAGGGCAAAGATGGGAGTTAGGCACATTACTTCTACACTGGACATGCTTTGTACAACTGTCCCATGCCACTGTGAAAGCTGTAGGCTGGATGTGTGAAAGGTGAGTGCAGGGACAAGCTCCCACGCTATTGCTTGCAATGATAACCTAGGCCCTAATTTGATTATGAATTATGGGGCCCATTATTAGCCCTGCAGATGGCTTCCTGCCTTCATCTTTCTGCCCCAGCCAGTAAGTGGGTAGTGTTGGCTGGATGGTGGCCATGTGAGTCCTATACAGACATCAAGGACCGGCAGGACTTGCATGCTTTCTGCCACTTGAAGTCTTGAGAGGATTTATAAATACAGCAACATTTTAGGAGTTTTAGGAAAGATTTGCTGGATTGAACACATGTGCTTTTTCAACAGAAACACCACCTAGGGTTTTTCAAAGCAAACTGAAGTGGTTCATGTTGTAATTTCAGCGTTAGCTGTCAAAATATCCCTCTTGGTGACTCTCTTGTTCCTGTGGTATGTAAGGCCTGTGAGAATGGCTTTTGACTCCACAGTTCAGAAGAACAGAAGAATCTGCAGAACTGAGCAAAAAGATGAAGGGAATTCAGACATTCAAAAACAAACAAACAAACAAAACAAAAAAAAAACACCCCAACCAAACAAGTTATTTAGTAATTTCTGGCTGATTTTTTTCCTTTTGTCTAGGACTCAGGCTGTAACAATCAGAGTGGGGGAGCTCTATATGTTTGCTGGTTCGAAGCTCTGTTGTGTGGGAGCAGTGATAGACCTATACTGTGTTATTTAGAACGGCAGTACGTAAACATGCGTAAAAATTTTGAGGGAGCATTTAATTTACTGGGAAGAGAGAAGGCACTGAAGGAGCCCAACCTGCCTGTCTCTGATTATCATTGTCTCCTGTGCTCTACCTACTTCTGGCAGAATGCCTCTTACTTGCTTTTGCCTAGTGCTTCAACTTCTTTCCAGCTCTGTGAACAAGTGCTTCCCCAGCTGAGGTCCCAGCTGATGAGCATGCCCTTGGCATTTAAGTTCATGTAAATGAAAGGACAGCTCACTCACCAACTGGTGTCCCAGACCATGCAGTAAGAAGTAGGTTAACTCTGTATTGCCTAAAGTAGAAGAGGGTTTACTCTTAAATGCATTTACTTTTGACATGGTGATGCTGCATGCTGGTAGAAAGACCTTCTTGTAGCAGGGACAGGTCTTGGAGTAGAGACCCCATGAGGAACACCCAGGTGGAGATGGGTTTGCTATCCCACAGATGTCAGAGAAATCAGAAATGTCCATTGTCACACTTTAGGTGAACCCAGAGTCCTGGGGCTTTGCTGTTTAATAGAAAGGTCACAGAGATCTTTCTCATCTCCATTATAACCTAGAGGACACCAAAAAGGCATTTATGGGCAATGACAGACCAAGCATCAGTCCCTGCTCTGGCACGGTTTGAGGCCAGGGCTCTGCACCCATTTGCCTACACCCAGCAGGATGGGATAAGGCATACCGAGGGGAATCCTCTTCCCTGAGGAGAGCAGTTCCATCTTGTTCTAGTTAAAGTTTGTTGCAGAAAGCTCAACCCTTGCTTTCCTGCAGCCTGGCTGCCCTCCTCCCTGCAGGCTATTTGCTCTCCCGGAACTGGGGATGGTCTCTTTTGGAGCAGAGATTGCGTGCCCACATTTCTGCAGCATTGTGGCCTGAGGTTGGTTGCCTGGACTGGTACTTTCAAGTTTTCGACATTTGTCCTCTAATGACGAGCTGAATCAGTTCCCAGTAGTGTCATCTTCAGTTGGGTTTTGACAGCAAAACAGGCTATCAGCTGGGCGCTAGTAGGTGAATTTGAAGAAATAAATTGGACAAGGGGAGGAACCTTGAAACCCCTTTCCTGTTTTCTGTGCACTCTGTAGGATCTACACCACCTTGCTGATCTTAAGGAAGGTTGCTACAAAGGACTGACCAGGACCTCAGGTCTGAGCTGCAGCCATATCACATCTGACCTGTTCTGCGGGGCTTTGGCTACACAAACTGGGCTTCCAAAACCACAGCGGATGTGAGCAGTGGGTTTTTCTGCTGCTATTGCAACACCGGTTCCCCCCAGGATTTTAGCTGAGCTCACCACTGTTCCACCCAGACTCCTTGAAAAAAGATCATTTGGCCTCACTGCTGGAAAGAGCTTATTTGCTTGCTAAAAGCTGGTGGCCTGATCCAAACTCGGTGATGTAAGGCACAGATAGGGAGGAGCCCTGGTATTTGGGCTCAGGCCACACTAGTAATGAGGACATGCCAGCAGCACTCCTCCATCAGCAGAGCTGTTTTTTCTACAATAGCCATGTTGACGCAGAGAATTTTATTGCCCTAAACTCTTAACCAAAATAGTTAACCTAGTAAAACTTGGCAAAGTAGATGCCGATCCAGGTATTATACTTTGATATTGAAGTACAAATGTTTCTTAGGACTATGGAAAAACAATGTGGATCCTCAGGCAGTGCTAGGTTTGGATGGCATTTCAGGGAAGAAGCTCATGATTGCATGTGTTTAATTTTCAGCTGTAAGCTTTTAGTGCATCTTCCTAGCTAAAGTATCGGCTTTGGTGTGCCAGGCACTGTGTAGAGCCGTATGGTACAAGCCATGGCACACGCAGAGGCAGATCACTTGCAGAGCATGGACACCTGCAAGAGCCCACAGGTCTTCTTCACAGGAAGGTCCATAAATTAAAGAATCAGAATGACATCCCTTCGCAATTAAAAAAAGATTTTGATGCATTCAAACTTTGCATATTGAATGCTGAAATGTTTTGAATGTGAATGTTTTGAATGTTGAAGTATTTTTATTAGACTATGAAATAAGAATGTTCTCTCCTGGGGGTGACAAAATACAACTTTCAGCCTTACTCTAATGGGTGTTTACATTTTTTCTTAGGAAATGTCACTGGAATCATCCTGTTTCATGGGTATTCTGAGTTTCAACATGACTGTGTTTTCTCATGCGCGGCTTTCTGTTAGAAAATTTTTGTCTCTTTCTAGCTATGTTACTGGCTAACACAGAATTAATATATCTACCTGCAGTACAGTTGTGCTCTAAGAAATTCCCTCAACTACTGTGTTTTAATAACAGCTGCACCGATGCATGTATGTTTGAAATCTGGCTAGAAACATCTTACTTCCAGTGCGGTATATTCTGAAAGAGCATTATCATTACAATAAAACCTCCCTTCTCTTTCATCTGTGACCTACTTTACAGTAATTTCTAACAAAAAGCGTAAATATCTGCTGAATAAAACTCTATACATTTCATCTTTTACCCCAGGACCTTAAAATCTTTTATTAACCTTCACAGATTAACCTCTCAGCAGTCCTGCTGCCCCCCTAGACGATGCCCATTGCATGTTTTGGGAAACTGAGGAACTGGAGGCAAAGGTCTGACGTGCTGAGTTACCACGCGAGCCTGCAGCAAGGCCATGAGACTGTCAGCAGCGGTCTCATTTCCCAGAAGCTCGGGACAGTTTAGTTTCACTATCTGAGTGTCTTCCCCTGAACTCAGTCATAGAATAACTGGGAGGGGGGAAAGCTCTTCTGGCACACAGGCTGTGGAAATCCTTAGGATGTTTTGCTCTTACTCAGTTCCCATACAATCTATTAGTACACATGATGCAATGTTTTACTGGAAAATTTAGGGGATTCAAATTGCACTGTGCCAGGAAGTAAAGCAGTGAAGAGGAGAAAGAGAGGAGTCAAAGGAGTTCCAGATCCTGTGCTTGTCCTTGAGATCCTCTGCCAAAATGTGGTGCTTGCACTGCCCTGTATTTTTAGTTTCCTTTATCATGAGACTGAAGAGCTGGACAGATACCAGGAAAACTAATGGACTGACTGACTATGCAGAGGCACGGTAAATGGGAATGGTCATTATGTCCTGACAGCTGCACCAAATAAACAAGGTGAGGGAGGGAGGAAGTTTTCTGAGCTATCGTTCTGTAACAGCACATGAAAGAAGTGAGAGAAGACAAAACATTTACCACCTGGAAACATTATTTTTTTAGGGGGGTTTTATTCTTCTCCTGCAAGGACGTGGCAACAGCCTGTTATAAACTTCGACAGCACCATGAGTAATATGTCCTAGCTAGAGGTTCAGGAATAGACTTCTTTAAGCCACAGAACAGAAATGCCTTTTTGAATGCCTTTATACCATCTCAGTGCGGTGCTTACTTTTGCTGACAAAAATTCTCCTGGAATTTTCACTCTTTATTTTATTTTATTTTATTTTATTTTATTTTATTTTATTTCTTGCATTCTAGCCGTTGCAGTTGATAGTGATGGTAACAGTCATAGTGTAATTAGCACTGCTGCTTTTCTGACTTTGGCTTAAGTTACTTGAAGGCAAGGCTTTTATGAGCTGCAAATCAAGGGCACTCTTATGAGTGTTTTCCTGGCTTCTAGAAAGTGATCAGTAGTGACAGCTAAAGATCCCATCTATTATTTATCAGCTTTATCATAGTTTTGAGTTTTGTCCTTTATATCATGCAGGAAGTGGAGTGAAGTAATAAAACACCTCTGCATGGGAAATGATTTAACATTGCATGGACTGATCCAAAAATAAACCAGACCAGCAGCCAGGTACAGGGAACGTGGTCACTAGAAGCTTTATGGAAGAGGCAGGTTGCCAGATGCTGGGCTTTCTTCATTGACAGCTCCTCATGATATCTTTCGTCTTTAAAAGCTGGAGCATTCATCCACACTGAAAATCAGAAAAGGCAGTTTCATTGCCCATGTCTGCAGAAGATGGTGGACAAGCACGTGCCAAAGACTACTGCTATAACC
This sequence comes from Anseranas semipalmata, assembly GCA_013399115.1. NCBI lineage: Eukaryota > Metazoa > Chordata > Aves > Anseriformes > Anseranatidae > Anseranas > Anseranas semipalmata. Next base: position 266,354 of record VXAA01004439.1, on the reverse strand, counting down.
TGAAGTGCAGACCCTTCTAGGACAGGTCCTGGATTAAATTTCCACTGAAAAGCCTGGCTGCTCCCCTGTCCCTGCAGGATGCCCTGTTCCTGGGAGCGTGCCCCTCTCAGTCTGCACAGACCTTGCCTGATGTTCTGCACCAGGAGGTGCTGGTGTGTGGAAGTCTGCATAAGAAAGGCACTCAGACTCTGTAAAGTACCATTTAAATGTTGTTTGTTAGAGCTAACACTACAAAGAAAGAAAGAACAGCATACATAATTTTACACCCCTTTTGATGCTGGGTACCAGCTGGAGAAGCTTGTCGTGTGGCCGAGGGATGCGCATGGTGCAGCATGGCATGGGGAATGCAGTGCATGGATGCGCTGGTTGCTCCGTGGGTGGACCACAGACAGTGGTGATCTGCTCAGGATCACTGCATGCGGCCGTGCCGAGGCTCCCTCACACCCTGATCTCTTAGAAAAGCTGGCCCTGGTCACACCAAACCCAGGCAGTGTATGCCCTGCGCTCCAGCCAGCAGCACCGTGCACGTGGCGGGGGCTCGCAGGGGAACTCAGCACTGCAGACCCGCTCTGCACCAGGGCGCCGTGTGGCAATTATTTTGCATTCATGCGCCAGGCTGTCAGCGGTGGTAATTATGGTTTGGGCATATGGGCTAATCCGTTGCCTCTTGCTGTGAGATCACTGTCCTTGCTGATGTGTTGTAGCACATCTTTCAACAAGCCTTGCTAGGGAGGCTTAAGACACCTGTAAAAATCCCTTAGCAAGTGAAAACTCAGCCTCGATTCAGTGCTGCCAAACTCCTGCGTGTCACTAAGCAGATGTTCTTAAGCCATTGTAGATTTAAGCTTAACTGACCCAAGCCAGGATAAACCTCACTGCCACAAGTGCGTTTGTCTTTCTGCACCGGCTGATTCACGCAGGCTTGGTTTTGGTTCTGCAGCTATCGTAGAAAAATCGGGTCTGGATCCCCTGTCATGCACCCTGCTGTGATTGCTCAGGCCTTTGCCAAGGGAGTGGAAAATGCCACCAAAGCAGAAGAGCAGCTCTCGTGCTCCTCAGGACTTGGGCCGTACCGCTCCAAGCAGGCACAGGTTGCACTCGGACTGAGCCCTACTGTCAGCGATGAACATTTAAGCAATGAAAACAGGTCCATGGTTGAGACGAAGCACGGGCTAAGACCTGCCCATCTCCATCCTCACTAAGCCTGCATCCCTCTGGCCTCACAGGTGGGTTACCCAAGGAGCTTGCCCCTGGGGCTGGAGGCACGCGGGTTGTCTCCCAGGGCAGATGGGGAGCCCTGTGCGGGGTGCTTGGAGCAGGATGCTACCTCTCCCTGGGCACCCGATGGATGATGGAGGGTTTTTCTTTATCCCTTCAGCTCAAGTGGGGGAGAAAATGGGAATATGCAGGCATACAGAGGTGTGTGGGGATGCTGAGCTGATGGGAGTGGGGACCCATGGTGCTGTGGGGTGCACAGTGGCTGCTTGGATCAACCCTGCGGCACTGCTCCGGGTCACTGTGTTTGATGGGCTGATACTTGAAAAGCATCAGTCCCTCAGCTCACAGCGCTGTGCGAGGGCTCTACCACAAGGAAAATTGGTTTGGCACTCCTCACTCAGTGCTTTACCATCTGTTTGGCCAGGATAAGTTTATTTTTCTCTGCCTGAAAGAAATATTTTTAAATAGAGTTACCTTAACCTCCACAGAGGGTTATTATAAGTTATTTGGGCGCATCTGGAGTGTACAGTGCAGCTGCTCAGGCTTCAAAAATTAGATTATCCTTTCCTTTTAAAACCTAGAGGAATGTGATCTTGAGCCATGAGTCACTAACTGTGACGTACTCGTTTGGACTGTTTCTGCTTAAAAAAGAAATTCTGAGCATCAAACAGCAGTGCAGGGCATCGAAGGATGGACAAAAGCCTCCAGGCACTTCATTCCAAGGGAAACCCAGCAGGGAGCATGCCTGGACCTGGTGGCAAGGGGCTGTGTCCCTGTGCCTGCGGGGTGCGGGATGCAGGATGCTGGATGCAGGATGTGGGAAGGGGGATGCAGGGTGCAGGATGTTTTCCCTCACAGCTGTTAGACAAACCCCTGGGCTGCAGGGCTTGCAGCCCAAGAGGCAGGCAGGCAGTCTGGGAGCAGGGCTCTTCTCCTGCGCTCCCACCACTGCGCCCACCACTTCTGCCTCCCATCCCGTGTGTGCCACCGGCGCGGCCCATCCTGTCCCCATGCCCTGCAGCAGGGCTTCGCGCCCCAACCACGGTCCTGTATGCAATGGGGCAGTGAGGGCTGCACCAGCATCCAGTCTTCCCCCAAACNCCTGAAAGAAATATTTTTAAATAGAGTTACCTTAACCTCCACAGAGGGTTATTATAAGTTATTTGGGCGCATCTGGAGTGTACAGTGCAGCTGCTCAGGCTTCAAAAATTAGATTATCCTTTCCTTTTAAAACCTAGAGGAATGTGATCTTGAGCCGTGAGTCACTAACTGTGACGTACTCGTTTGGACTGTTTCTGCTTAAAAAAGAAATTCTGAGCATCAAACAGCAGTGCAGGGCATCGAAGGATGGACAAAAGCCTCCAGGCACTTCATTCCAAGGGAAACCCAGCAGGGAGCATGCCTGGACCTGGTGGCAAGGGGCTGTGTCCCTGTGCCTGCGGGGTGCGGGATGCAGGATGCTGGATGCAGGATGTGGGAAGGGGGATGCAGGGTGCAGGATGTTTTCCCTCACAGCTGTTAGACAAACCCCTGGGCTGCAGGGCTTGCAGCCCAAGAGGCAGGCAGGCAGTCTGGGAGCAGGGCTCTTCTCCTGCGCTCCCACCACTGCGCCCACCACTTCTGCCTCCCATCCCGTGTGTGCCACCGGCGCGGCCCATCCTGTCCCCATGCCCTGCAGCAGGGCTCCACGCCCCAACCACAGTCCTGCGTGCAATGGGGCAGTGAGGGCTGCACCAGCATCCAGGCTTCCCCCCAAACCCCGACACAGCTGATAGTGGGAAGCACAGTGCGAATGTGGACCAAGAGCAGCAGCCTCTCGCTTACTCTTTCATTAGTCAATGAGTAATAGGGCAATAAAGCTGGTGAATGTCCTCTCGTTCCTGGTGGTGCCCCTGGACTTCCAAGTCCCCTGCTTGACTTCAGCAGAGCATTTTGCACTTGTGTAACCCGGCCGTGCTGTTATACAACTAACTCTGTCTGCAGGTGTTCTGGTTTCACTTGTGATTCATATCACACAGGCGCTGAAACATGCTCGCTGGCTCCAGCAGAACAAAAGTCACGAAGCACATGTAGGCTAAGGTTCATAGCACTTGGCCTCTTGAGCAGTAATAGCCATATCAAACAAATTGACAGTGGTTAATATTTACAGGACCAAAGATCACAGAAAGTCAACAATGTCCGTGAGGTGACCGCAAAACAAAACTTTGAAACCAGAGCTGATAACGCTAAAGTAAAACTTTTCAAATGAAAGGGCCAGCAAAAATAACCATCAGTGTCTGGAATGTGGTTTGCTTCTTTCCCTCCTACATCCCCTTGTGCCAACCTGCACGTACAGCTTAGACTGAAAGCTTCTGACCCCCAAATCAGGCTTTATATCACATGCTTCAATAAAAGGATTTGTGATGGGCAAAGGGAGCACCAGGCTAATCCCAAAAGTATCTAGTTCATGTAATACTTTCTTGGAATTTGTGTAGCAACCAAGTATTGCAGGCTGGGGCTCCTAAGCTGCCTCATGGTCTGTAGGACATGGGCCAACTGACAATTTTTTTTCTGGATACAACTCTCACTTGCAGACCCATAACATTGGGCATTCCCAAATTCTTCCGTCGTGCAATTTAGGACTCTAGGGAATATGTGTGGTGGGTTTACCCTGCTGGGCAGCTGAACTCCACCACAACCACTCTCTCACTCCCCCTTCTCAAAAGAAGAGGGGAAGAAGGGAAAAAAACTCACGGGTTGAGATAAGGATAGTTTAATTAAAGGAGAGGAAGAAAAATAAACAACAAATATATATATATGTACAAGCAAAGCCTGTGCGCAAGCACAGAGGAAAAGAGAAAACAAGTGATTCTCCCACCAACGAGCGATGACCGGCCACGTCCTGGGACGCGGAGCCTCAGTACCCGCAGTGGTTGATCGGAAGGACAGACGTCTTCGCAACGAGAGCCCCCCTTCTCCTTCCCTTTCCCGGCTTTTATTACTGAGTGTGACATCATATGGTATGGAATATCCCTTTGGTTGGTTTAGGTCAGCTGCCCTGGCCATGTCCCCTCCCCACTCCTTGCCCACCCCCACCNAGCTGCAGGAGCAGGGTGAGGTAAGACACAGAGAGAGAAGCAGGCCGAAGAGCGTGGCCTCCCCTCAGCCGCTCAGCTGCAATAGTGTTTCTGAGGCGAGGCCCAGGCAAGGTCCCTCCTGAAGTCGTTCCCATGCTGCACCCTCGTGCCAAAGCCCCTGAGCTCTCTCTGGATGTTCACGTTCTACCTCCTGCTTGGCAGCCCCAGCATAAATCCAAGTGGAGAGCAGGGCAATGGTCCCACATCTGGGGACAAGGGCTCCATTTGGTTTAGTTCCATTTTGCAAAGCATCCTCATGTGCAGGGCCTGTCCCTGGCCAGGTGTCCAACCTCAGAGTCCCAGCACAAGCCAACAGCATACAGAAGCTGGGGGGCTGGGGTGGAACGGTGGTGCACCATCACAGATGATGCTCTAACTGTAGGCTTGTTGGTGGAGCCAGGGGTTAAGCTGGGGCTGGATGCAGATCAGGGCTCGGTCCCCTTGCACTGGGCTTGGGAGAGAGCCCCCAGGAGTAAAGGCAGGCAAAGATGGCATCTGAGGAGGCAATGTCACAAGAGAGGTGCAGAGGTGACCGGTCACGGCCAGGAATTATGCTAAAGGGGTCTAAAGGGGACCTGGGAATTGTGCCTGTGGCCACAGAGCTGAGGTGTAATCCCCAGAAGGAGGAAGACTTACTGCAAAGGGGTTGTGCTGGGGTTGCCCAGTGCTGTGCCCGATGGGTTCTTCTCTGGTCTTGTGGTCCCTCAGCCCTGCATCCTAGAATATCCGTGAAACAAGAAATCCCGGGAAGGAGCCTCCCATAACCACCCCACAACCATGAAAGTCAACCCTTTCACTGCAACCCTCCCCGCAACCTGGAATGGCTGAGATTTTTCTCATGGCATCACAAACACAAAGAGACCCTTCTGCACAATTGAGTTTGCCATTTAGATCGGCAGTTTTCAACCTGCAGCCCATGAAATCCCAAGGGCAGGAGGTAAATAACCAACAAATGGGAAGACTATTGTCAGAAGGCTTAAATTTGCCGCAGGGGGAATCCCACATCTGTTGGGGAAAATATCTGGGCCCATAAATGTAAAACGGTCCACAGCCTCCCAGATGCATGTTTGCCCATAAAACATTTGGTATTCTTGTGGAACGGCATTCCTATGGAGTTAGAGTTTAGCCACGTGATAAAAATAACCAGGGCTAACATTTGGAAAAGTTGTCTATGTTTTGCAAATTTGTAAAAAGCCATCATGCAAAAACAGTTGTGTCATGCCTGTGTCTTTTAATATCACAGGGATTTAAATCTTGGCTAGCCCGACTGGCCAGGCCAGTTCTTTTATAATCCTGAAGAAAGAAAATGCAAAGTCATGTGTATTCTGTGTGGGGCTCTATTTTTATTTCTTGTATCCTTCTAGCTCTTTCTCCATTGCTAAACTGCTTGCATAATACATTGGAATTTTAATTCAAGTAGAAAAGCATTTTGTGGCTCTTGGTGGCCTAGGCAGTAGGAAATGTTTTACCAGCAAAATTGGTCAGGTAGTTTTACTTGTGACTGAGGAAGAGGAGGAGGATGAACTATGTGAAGCTGGCAGTATTTCTGTGTTCTAGCATTTATTAAGAAGACAGGCAGGGACTGTATTTGCTCTCAGAGGGATTGGTGTTCAGTGCTGCAATGCAATTTCATGCGGTACAAGGGAAGCTCTGCTTAAACCCTCCGAAGGGTGCAAGTGAGTTAAGCAGACACTGTCATTTCACCGGGTCCCATTAAACAGGGCATTCAGCATATAAAATGCTTGTGGGCTGTGAGCTCATCTTGCCACTTCTGTACTTATTGAAGATAACATGGAATTAGGCAGCACTAATGACACTAAATGACATCTAGCTCTTTGCAGCATGATTGCAAATGGCTTCATTGAACTAGGCACGTACTACTTGCCATGTTTTGCAGACGTGGAAACGGAAATGTGGAGGCAAGCTGCTCAAGGTGACAAAACACTGACTGGCAGGACTGTGGCTAGGACCCAGCGCTGCTTTATTCTGGAGTGCTCGTGTGACATGTTCCCAGACTTTTCATTAGGGACTAGCACGAGCTTTGCCTCTGCACTGCTAGCCTTCTGACCTGCCATGTGTGGCTGTAGGTCAGCCACTGGGATATCCCTGAGGGCTGGAATGGCTGATCTCCTCTTTGCCCTGGGTATGAACTAGCTGTGCTCCTGATCTTTTACTCTCAGCAGTGCTTTAAACACTCTGTCCCACATCTTCGTCCTTGGAAGTTATGTAAGAAAATATTCAGTAGCTGTTGTTCAGAAGTGTTATGTGGGCAGCTGTGGAGTTGGATTAGAGGATCCCCTGAGATCTGCTCCAGTCCTAACTGATTTTGCTTCAATGACTAAAAAATGTTGCCATCCTATTTTCTGGCAGGGATGTTTTGTGGCAGCCCCAGTTGTTTATCACCTACTGTCTTGCGAGAGCTGTGGTTGCTCTGGTTCTCATCCTCCAGATCCTTTGCTGCTGGAACCAGCCTGAGGCCACCGGTGCACTGGGACAAATGTACCAGGCTTTCTGTCTAACCAATGGCTGATGGTTTGGATCTTGAAGATGCAGGTCATGTGTCAGCAGCAGAATCCTCTCAAATTAAATCACAGCTGTCCAGAGTACACTTGGTGTTAATGCAGCTGGTTTTCTGGGCAGCTTATCCAAGTTGGGAACTGCCAAGGAGACCATCTAGGCCCCTGTCTCTAGCACAATGCTCTTCACAGAATCACAGAATGGTTACGGTCGGAAGGGACCTCTGGAGGCCATCAGGTCCAACCCCCAAATCAAGCAGGGCCATCCAGAGCACATTGCCCAGGACCATGTCCAGGTGGCTTTTGAACATCTCCAAGGAGGAGACTCCACAGCCTCTCTGGGCAGCCTGTGCCAGTGCTTGGTCACCCGCACAGTACAGAAGTGCTTCCTGGTGTTCAGGCAGCACCTCTTGTGTTCCAGTTTGTGCCCATTGCCTCGTCTTCTTGGGCACCACCAAAAAGAGCCTGGCTCCATCTTTTTTGTACCCTTCCTTTCAGGTATTTATAGACAATGATGAGATCCCCCTGAGCCTCCTCTTCTCCAAGCTGAACAGTCCCAGCTCTCTCAGCCTCTCATCACAGCAGAGGTGCTCCAGTCCCTGCTTCATCTTGGTAGCCCTGCGCTGGACTCTTTCCAGTACGTCCATGTCTCTCCTGTACTTGGGGGCCCAGAACTGGACACAGTACTCCAGGTGTGGCCTCACCAATGCTGACTAGAAGGAAGGATCACCTAGCAGAGGGGAACGATCACTGTCCTGAGCTTGGAAGATGCTGATCCCACTCCATTACTAAAATGCAAGTCTTTCACTAAAATACGAGTTTTCCTTACAGAATAGGGCAAATCCTTTAATAACTTGACTTTAATAACTTGGATTTATCAAAGCCTTTTGAATATGCTGCATAAGCACTTCAGCAACACCTGAAAAATTGCTTAGGTCACCACTACCAGGGGATCTCTCACATTCTCATGCCTGCCCCATACATACACATGCATATAGTGTGTATACTAAGTTCAACATGTATATATGGAGTTTGGTTCCCATTGTCACAGTACCTGAGCACCTGCTGTTGCACTTTTGAGAAGGGAAACGCTGTTATCCCTGCTTTACAAATAGCAGACTGAAGTGTGAGGAGCACAAAGCCCAGATGAGGGGTGCCTGAGCCCTCCCTACCTCTCACTGGAAGTCCAGTGGGGGTTACATAAAAAAATGCTTTTGGGGCTGTGCACCTTAATTACTTATCTGGGGGCACAAAGCACAGCTACAAAGAATTGAACTTAGATTTCAAACTAGCACCTTGTCTACTAGACCATCTCCCTTTCCCTCTCCATGGAGGTAGAATTATAATATTCACATAAGACGAAAAAGTTGCTGTCCTTGGCAAGTACTTATATACTTGATTGAGTAGTTTCTTTGGTTTCATAGTTTAATGCAAATCTAAATATGAGTCCAAATCTAAATCTGAATCCAATTATTTCTCACCATCTTAGAAATGTGATTTTCTATGACTGCTAGTTTTGAATTGTCACTGCTTTGAAATCTTTTAAGTTAGAATTCTTAGACGTTACACACATTTATACCTGTCACATTGCATTCTCCTGCTTGCTTTTGAAAAGAAGGAATCATTAATGTGTGTGTGTGTGTTTTTCATTTTTTTTTTTTTTTTCCTCATGGGAAAACGTATTTTCTCTTTCTAGAATTACATTGAAATAGAGAATGAAAATTGAGTCTTCATGCTTTTTTTCAATTAATTGGCTACTGTATACTATTTTTCTCTCAAAACTCTGTTTTGACTTATTTAATGCATGCCATTGTCATTTCCAAAGCTTTCATTTTGCAGGGAATTTAGATGCACATCCTTGGTCCTTTGAATGTAACACATCATATTTCTACAAACCTGTTTATTTTCTCTTAATTCCTCTGTTCTTTGGAGGCATCCTTCTCTGCAGTTGAGATGGATTCCAGCTTAAAATTAAGTTCCCTCCCAACACCAGCTGGCTTCTTCAACTCCCTTTGAAACAAGAGGCTGTATGCAAGGGTATGAACAACAACCAACAGGTAAAATGCATTCTCTGTGGGACCAGCTCTTGCTAAGAATTTGGGTGCCTACAAGCCAGACGTTTGCCCTTTGAGGTGAAATGCAGAACCCTGTACCCTGTTGGGTGCCCAAGGACCTCTCTCCAATGCACGCAAGAGCCCACAGTCTCAGGATGGGACCCAAAATGGTCGGTGCTCCAGGCAAGCCTTAGAGAGCTGCTACACTGAGGGCAAGGCAGGACCTAAATGCCAGTCCTTAGGCAGCTCAGCCAGCATCGTGGGCTGGCATCCCCAGAGGAGATTCGTCAGGGTGGATGCTCAAGGACTTTTCTTTCACAGAACCAAGCAGCACTCACTCCTCTGAAACTGGGCTGGAGGAAAAGATGGCTCATGCATCCCTGTTGACATGATAGTTTGAGTTTTCCAAATAGTCCATGAAAAATTTGCAATTTCTAATTGTACTGTGGGACAAATTTAATGGCATTGACCATCTGTAAGTACAATGAAACGTTTGCATTTTTTGCTGAAAGCAAGTACATTTTAGGGATATGCTGGCATTTCTTCTGGTTCCTGATTCCTAGTTGAGAATAGAGAGATGTGCCAACTAGTATCTTACTATGACTTACTGTTACAGTGCCTGCAATTTCTTATCAGATCATAGAATCATAGAATAACCCGAGTTGGAAGGGACCCGTAAGGATCATTGAGTCCAACTCCTGGCACTACACAGGTCTGCCCAAAAATTCAGACCATATAACTAAGAGCACAGTCTAAGTGCTTCTTAAAGTCTGATAGGTTTGGTGCCATAACTACGTTGAGGTGATTCAGGAGCTGTGATTCAGAGAGTAACTTGTACTTTGATAAGCATTTATCTTCTGGGTTGGGCTTTGCCTGTTTGTTCTTAGACTTGCTATATAAGGTCTGAATGGTGTTACTGGATAGGCTTTTCAGGTGCAAATCTGCAAAGTCAGCGCATAAACAGGATGACTGCAGCAATTTTAGGCCCATCAGCCTGACTCTGGGAATGTGTCTAGAAAAGATCCCTGCTCAGGTACACTTCCAAAGTGGAGTTGAGGTAATCATGTCCAGGATTGCAAAAATTACCCCCCACACTTACCCCTGGAGGTACCACAGATACCTCTATCCCTGACCTGCAAGCTCTGTCCACGTGTAAAGGAGCAGGTCCGTGTAGCGCCCTGTCTTGGTACCTTGATGCTGCACCTGGCCAGGGAGGGTCTGCCCAGGTTTGACCACATATGTTGAGCAGTCCAGTCCAGTTGGCATTTCTGAGGCTAAACCCTTCCCACCTCGGCCTTCCTGGTGGTGCTTCACCCATCTCCATGAAATTGCTTGGAGGTCACTTAACAGCCAGGTGCTTAACGTGACGAGCCAGCAGACAAGCACCCACACAGCCACTCACTGGATCCCCCTTCCCTGAGCAAATGGAGAGAATAGGATGAACAAAAGCGAGAAAACTCATGTGCTGAGATAAAGGCAGTTTAATAGGTGATGCAAAGGAAATCACTCCCCACCTCCCACAAGCAGACCAACGCCTAGCCAGTTTCCAGACTGCCACCTTAGAAGCCCCAGACCTCTCCTTCCTCTGCCCCAGATGCTGAGCATGGTGCCATGAGGTGTGGAATATCCCTTCGGCCAGCTTGGGTCAGCTGTCCTGGCTGTGTCCCCTCCCCGTCTCTTGCCCACCACCAGCCTCCTCGATGAGGGTGGCAGAGCGGAAAAAAGAGAAGGCCTTGGTGTGCAAGCACTGTTCAGCAAGAGCTAGAACATTGATCTGTTATCAGCTCTGGTTTAGCCACAAATCCAAAACACAGCATTGTATGGGCTGCTATGAAGAAAGTTAGCTCCACCACAGTGAAAGCCCATACAAACTCCTGCCCAGGAGGGAGAAAGAGGGCTTGAGTCCCTCTCCCCATGCTTGTTCTTGTTTTTTACACCACGATTTGGCAGGCAACCACACAGGACCAGCCTGGGCAACAAGGAGAAGAAACAGGGGGTCCTCTGCCCAGGTGAACGCAAGGTCCACCAGACCAGTGCAGGCCACTTGTGTCCCCTTACCTCCAGGGATGTCTGATTTTTTTTTACCATCAGCCCCATTTTTATGCCATCAGACAGCTTCAGCACAAGAGCTCTTCCCCAGTCGGCCATCAGGCCCCCAGGTTGCCCCGGCTCCTGGAAGATGTGCTTCCAGATCCTCTGCTGGCACAGGAGGGAATTCAATTTACCACATTTGCCTTAGGTAACAGAGTCTGGTATTCAGCATTTCTGCATTTGGTGAGATGCCTGATGTTGCTGGTCCATGCTAGATGCGTTGTGAGGGAACCGGACAGATTCAGCCCCCAGGTTGCCCAGGCTGGAGCCATGTCTGCATCTGGACTGGGACACGGGCACCGAGCAGTCCATTTCTTTTCATTCTTTCATTAAATATCTACCATTATCTTCAGGCTTTAGGTAGTTAATAATACTATTATTAACAACATACAGGGAAGTGTTCAACTTGAAATTAAATGCATAGTTGTAATTGACTTTGTCCTATTTTGGATCTCTTGGTGCACCAGAATGAACCTGAACATCCTATATTCACCAGGTTTACAAAGGCAATCCATATGCTGCCATGCACACATTGATTAGTGCCAGTGATAATATAATTTGAGTGTCATGGGATCAAGACTCAAATAAAAATACTAATGTCAGGAAATCAGCTCTGCTGTTTAAAATACATTCATAGAATCATAGAATCATAGAATGGCCTGAGTTGAAAAGGACCTTAAAGATCATCTAGTTTCAACCCCCCTGCTCTGGGCAGGGTTGCCAACTACTAGAGCAGGCTGCCCAGCGCCACATCCAGCCTGGATGGATCCAGTCCATACTACATATAATTATAATACATTCCATAATGCATTCCATTACAGCTGTATCTATTAGGAGGTGTGGAGGCAAGGAGAAGGTCTGAAGCCTTAGGTATTTCACAGGCTATCAAATCACAAGATGGAGCCAGATCTGTCCATATAAATATTTATACTAGAGACACAAAGCTGCAGCACATGCTTGGCTGATGTGAAGAGTCTTCAGCTGATGTGAATTTTCAAGGCTTGTTCTTTCCAGCAGGGCTGTGACAATTCACATCAGCAGAGGAGCTGCTACTCTATAATTAGTCAAATCTTTGGAACAGGGACTGCTGTCACCTTCCCATCTACCCTGCTCTCTGCACGCGGTTGCTACTTCAACAGTCGCAAAAACGCTGCTTATCAGAGCATCTCGACAGTGCACTGAGCAAAAGAATATCTGGGATGTGGGCTCTCTGTCAGACAGGCAGAGCCACAGACAACAACCGCATTAATTCAGGATCTTTAGCTGTATCAGAAGATCAAAGATCAGCAGATCAAAGGAGATGGTTTCTTTTCAAAAGGCCGGATGCAGGAGTCGGGCTGAAGTTGCTCCCGAGCTATCTATCGCCTCTGGGTTATGGTGAGGGAGCTGCGCTGCTCGTGCAGCGTGGGCAGGAGGCAGCCGAGCTCTCCCGTGGGGAAGGCAGGTGGGCACGGGCATCTTCTGGTCACAGCCTGGGTCACTCCTGCACACTTCAGGGTCTGCAAAATTGGCTTTTGCCCTGAGTGTAGCATCTAGTGAAGCGGTGTATCAGTGCGCACAAAATAGCAGAACAATTGCTGAGGCAACGCAGACAAGAAAAGCCATTAGAAACTGGAAACAAAAAAGATCATGACATTTCACCGTATAAAGTGAACATAAAGCCCAGCTCAAAGCAAAACCAGAGTCTCCCTGTAGGCCTAGGAGTGGCTTTCACTGGGAAGGATCCTTCAGGCTCTTCTCCCAGCTCCCAAACCTACATCTGGATTTGCAGCTCCTGGTGCACCATGAGGGTCTCTCTGGCTTGGGGACTTCCATCCCAAGAGCGTGGCTGGTCTCTGAGGGGAAGAGCTGGGCTGTGCAGGACTCCTGTAGCTCCAGTGCTGGCCTGGGTTTGCGGGTGCTGCCCTCTGCCATCACCAGAGCTGCCCTGTCCTCCTCGCCAGGCGCTGGGGAGGGCTGCTTCTTCAGGAGATCAGTGCTATTTCGGAGACGTGTCGCCTTTCAGGAAAATCACCAGAGTGGGCGTTTTGTTTCCAGAACTGACTTTTCCTGAGGCTTTCACAGCAGTGCTGTCTGCGTGGGCTCCCACGCTGTTCTCTCTGGAACAACCAAGGCTGATTCTGTTTTTGGCAGCTTATACAGAATTTGATTGCTTTTGCTCTGGACCGGTATATTTCTACTTCTAGCCTGTAGTACTTGCAGAGTCAGGGCAAGCCCTGGGACACACTGTCCTAAGGGATGTCTGAATACAGCATCCATCCCCTCTACTGGAAACTGCCTTGGCCACCTCTCCAGTGAAACGCATGGACCCTGCAAAAGAGGAGAACCGCAAGTTGCCTACACACACCAGTGCAGATGACAGAAGTAGTATTTGAGCACCAGCAATTTCTTAAAAACAGAATAAAGGCAGTGAGGTAGGCAACATTCACGTTGGCATCACAGCACTGTGAAGGACATCTCACATTTCTCTCCTCTCTGACTGCATTTTCTCACAATACTTCTACAACTGGTTCTTTGGCAAATAGACGTTGCCTTATCGTTGCCTTGCGAGTGAACATCATGCAGTTTATCAGGGAGTAGTTGAAAAGGTAAATTGCTTTCTGACTACAGCTTTACACCACCCCCTTCCTGCGTGATTTGATTGTGGAACCTCCTGCAATCTGTGAACATAATTTCCAGACTATTCTTAGAAAGGAAATATGTGTGTGTGTGTGTGAAGTATACGGATGTGTGTTTATATATATGAATATATACATGTTTTGCTCATTGTCTTTTATCACCACGATCCTCAACCACAGCCCCATCTGGTCAGCCCTCCAACAAGCAACAGCTTTGAACATGCAAGACCAGGAACAGCACCAGGCCCTGCTGGGCTCTGGGAAATGCCGGGTGCTGCCAGGGTGGGCTTGCTCTTGTGCACGGTGATGGCCAGCTGGGGCAGCTCCTGGTGTCTGAGGGACATGAAGAAAGATCCCCATGGGTCATGGCCACAATGGCTGTGCATCTGTACCCCACCATGCCTCTTCCCTGCAAGGTCCAGTGGGCTGGGATGGGGATATAGGGATCATCACAGGCTGCCCATAATGATTGGGAACTGCCTGGAGTGCCTCTAGTTTCAAACCCACATCCATCATGAGCAGTCTGCTGTTGGACATCATCAAGGACCCAAAGTCCTGTGGGGACTGGCAGAGGCTGTTGGAGATGGGTGTGCAGGCAGTGTGGGGTTGCACTGGTGTAACCAAGGAAGCCATCCCCTGCTCCATGGGCACCATTCTGTGACCCTGCCCAGATCCCACTGCGGGAGAGAGGTGTTCACAAGCTGGAGAGGCCACCAGGACATGGCTGGAGCATGGGTGTGTATTTGCCAGGGCTTATGGGAGGCTAGGAGCCCACTTTGTGCCATTGCATGGGCACAGCTTGAGCGGAGGCTGCTGTGCACAGGGATGTAGGAGGGAAGGGGGAATGGCCACGATGGCATGGCCAGCTGTACTGCCAGGCTGACCAGTGGTCTGTCCTGAGAAAGCCCTAGGACTGCTGAAGTAACCAGGGGCTTTGGCAACCACAAACCATGGGATCCCGAGTTTGGGGACCACAGGCAATGTGAATTGTGCTGCCCCCCCCCCGAAATCTCAGCTGTACCTCGTTTCAGCTTTGAGCTCAGTTCATTGGATGCTTGGTGCTTCAGGTCCCCATAATTACTGACCTGACAGTCTCCAATAATATTGGAAGAAGTGGTACAGCTTTCCACTAATAAAAAATTAAAGGAAAGTAATAAGCTTAGTGTTGCATAACCTAGATTTATGAAAGATATTATAGTCCCATTTTAAACGTAATGTTAAATTAGTTTGAGAAATTTGGCTGATAAACATGTGTAACAATATGTTTAGGCTTGTGTAAGGAAGCTTGCTTCATCTTAAATTGTACTCTGACTGAGATAAAAGATAAGACAAAACTGACACTGGATCTTCGTCTTTTTCAGGAGAGATCCAGAAGAAAGCAATTGTTATTGACAATGTTATAGGAACAACAACAACAAAAAAAACTAACAAGAGCAAATAATGCATATTATGGTTTGGTAAAATAGAATATAATATATCAAGGCACAAAAAAATGCAGGTCATATTTGCCTAACAAGGCACTCTGTCTTGCAGAGCAGTAATTCTGGAAGAGGCTCACTGATAGCTAATCAGTTGTAATGAAATTGCAGTGTGGTGTTGGGACCTTCAGGGCAAACGCTTGTTACTGAGCAGAAGCGGAGAGGTTTGTGGTGCTGGTATATGGTGTCTAGCCGTGAAGTTCACACTCCACGAGGGATACCAAAAATCAGAGAAAGTTCAGCAAAGAGCAATTCTCTCTGATGGCCCGAAGAACCTCTTACAGGTTCATCTGCTTGTCATCTCTAAGTGTTGTATAAGAAACTGCAGGGAAAATAGATCTGCCAAAGGGATTTGATGTTACTGATAATGATACAACAGCCTTCTGTACTTACAGTTGATAGAAAAGTTTAAGTGAGAAACACAATTTAATTATTTTCACTAATGAGGGTCATGATTGATTGTCATATATTTGCCATCCCAGGAGAAGTTTTCAGTCAATGTTTTTCTGAAAGATATCCTCAAATTCAACTGTAGTTACCTGGCTTGATGGTTAGAGGCAATCACACGGCTCAGCTCTATGCAGATCTGAAAATCAAAGTCTGAGTTCAGTATCTTCTCTTCCTTATGTATGATGTTCAGCATCTTGGTGAATACCAGGAGGCACCTAGGTATGTGTGAGTGACTGCAGGGCAGCTGATACACTCTTCCTTCCCCTTGGGGATAGCCAGTGGTACCTGCTGTGTGCCAGGTGCTGGCTCTGCTGCTCCCAGCATGTACCTGAGCAGCAGAACAGACTTTTATGGCATATCTAAGGCATATCAAATGTAAACTATAAAATCCCAGTGCTTATATATCTTGGTGAACCCTATTCTAATCTCCAAGCCTGCGCTGTGGAATTGCAGGGCACATCATGACTGATAAATTTGGATGAAGTCATCTGCATCCGTACCTGCCTCACTGCGCTGGGAAGCCGTGCCGAAGGGATGCACGGTACTGCGAGTCCACCTTCATGCAGCCCTGGTCCTCCTCCTCCAGGTCCTTACGCTGGCGTTTGGGGCATCTCCACTCACTCAGGGGGAACTCTGCTAACTGCAGTTCTCTGAAGGAGAGCTGGACAGGAGACAGCTAGTGACAGTGCCTAGGGCAAGCTGGCAAATCCAGCTGTGCAAGTGAAGCTCATTGCTCCAGCACATCACACCAGATATCTGTCCAGTCCCCATTGCCAGTAGCCAACACTTTTACTTCATCTCTCATCTCAGTGGGTTGTATCATACTCTCATCTGATTGCATTAGGAGTGAATGGATGTAAAACTCTAATCTTTGAAGCTTCTCAGAGGTGGCTTTAAAGCAAAGCATTGTGATCATCACCTGATACAACTCCAGGTTGCCAAATCACCATCAGTGTCTGTTGGTACTTGCAGCCTTGTACGTAACAGTTCACCTGGTAGCCTGTAAACAAGTGTTTCTGAAGGTGGTGCGTGGCTCCTCACAGCACACGCAGACGGTCCGGCTGCAGTATTGCATCCTTCTCATCAGTCCCTGGAAACAGCAGCACAGCAGCTAAAATAATGCTGTGATTATATGTGTGTGTGCATACACAGATATCCATATAAGGAGAGCTGTAGATATATATATAATATATATACTACAAACTACGTATAATTTATAATGTGTAAATCATGTAAGTATGAAGTAGTAAAATATTTATATAAGCATATATATATGCACACACACATATATGTGTCTGTATAGAGCAAGCAAGAACATGTGTCTGTGAGTCTAAGTGAATGTACAACCACGACACATATGCCTGTCACTTTTTCTTAGCACCTTAAGCCTGGTGTGAATATGCAGCTGATAAAGGGCGCTCAGCTGATAGCTCAGGCGTGGAAGCTTCTCATTCTGCCCAGTTCAACACCGTCAGCAGCCCTGTGAGCTGCTTAATCCTGTCCTGTTGCTGCACAGCAATTTAGCGTGGATGAACCCATTTCTGGTGTGATAAGATACTGAGACTGAAAGCGAACCTCTGGGCTGGATTTGCACAAGCAGTCTAGACACAGGAGCTTTCTCCTCTACAAGGACTGTCTGCAAGCACTTCAAATCCATTTTTTCCTCTTAATTATTCTTTTGAGAAGACTAAGGCTTTGAAGAAATTTCAGAACGAGGAGCAAAAACTAAAAATCTGCCACTCAGTGTGTTGTGTTTAACAAAATTCTCTATTTTGACTTGGAATGCTAATTTAAAAGCAAGCAGCCAAGAGCACAAGGCATTTGATTATTCTGTGCTGTTATAGCCAAGAAGGTTCAGGAACGAGAACAACAAACCAGATGTCATCACTATTACTTGAAACTCTTCTTTCAAAGGTCACAGATGCTAGGAGTCTGGATCGGTGAGAAATGCTAGCTGCTTCTACAGGTTTCTTACTTCTTTATTCTTTCATTAGGACTGCATATTCAAATACAGTAGTTCATCTCCTTTCCCAGCTCAGACTATTAAAACTTTGTGCATATATATGTTCATCCCATTTCTGGTTTTGGATTCGATCACTGCTTTCAGGAAGGTGCAAAAGTTATTTTTGCAGTATAATCCTATGAAATCCAAGAATTGTTCTTCCAAGGCTTCTTACTCTGTGTTTGAAAAAAGCAGCTACTAAATGTGAACTGCTTCACTAACATGGCTTGGTTTGCTGTCCATATCATAGCAATAAAGTTTGCAAAGGCTCACCTGACAAACTGTTAAAAATTTCCATTCTCATTCTTCACATCGCAGTAAACATCAGACCCCACCTTAGAAGCAGAGTTACAAGTCAGGTCTTTGGGACATTTGATACTTTATTTTTGTATCTTATGCAACACTACAAATTATGTCTTCAAATCATTTTTTGACTTGTATAAACAAGGAATGCACAACTTCAGGTGTAAAAAGGCACCCGAGATGGTTGTGTAAGTCCTCCTTGACTGGTCTTAACAAACTTGTGTAGTACAAGCTATTTTAAACTGACTCTTTTTGTGTAAGGATGAACACCGCAAGCACAGAGAAGTGACTTCTCTGAAAGACCAGTGCCTGCTGTGTAGGTGCGCCTGCTGGAGCTATCCCTTTGTCAGGCAGGCACAAGGGATGCAGAGATATTTTTAGTCTTTATATATATATATTTTTTTTCTTGTAACCCATGAAGGACAGCGTTCTGGGACAAGAACTACGTCATCTGGTGAGTCACGAGAATTGCCTGTAGGACAGTTTATTGTTTCCAGCCAGTGTGCAGCTTGCCAGAAGCACAGACACGCTTTGCTTCCCCTCAGTTCTCAGCAGCTCAGCCCTTGGCTCATAGCAATCACTCTCCCCTTGGTAATTCAGCAGAAATGGTCCTCAGCCATGCTTTTTTTCCACCATCATTTTACAGGAGTGTCTTCAGTTCTTGTGCCAGGGATTCAACCTTCCTGTTAAAGGTATCACCAAAGTGATATTTCTGTGATATCCCATTTTCCCTACGCCTTCTCCAGCTCGGGGCAGGAGTCAACCCACGGTTGCAGCAGGTGTTCAGCATGAGCCTCTCTGCTTAGCATTTCCCAGCATACAGACCAGCTTTGTTTATTCATATTTTGGTGCCTTCCTCAAGGCTTTCTCCCCAGGCCATCTCAGGCTGTGGAAAGGGAGCACATGCCCTGCAAAGTTGTCCCTAGTAACTACCCCATCATCCTTCCTTCTGTGGCCACGTTGGCACTGGGCTTCCAGCGCACACAAGGGCCAGAGGAGGGTTTCACGACCTTGTCCCAGTGCCTAATAACTGGTGTAAGCAGGGCAGTTATCCCTCCACCCGTGGTACTCCTACAGCTGTTGTCCTCATTCCCTCTAGGCACTTGTCCTCGGACCACAGTCCCTGGTCTACTCCAGCCAACAAACATTGTCACTCGGTCCATCGAATCTCTCCGTGGATACTAAATACACTTTGTTTTTGTTTCTGTACTTCTCAGGCAATGTTACTGGGGGTAGAAAACGTTCTTTTATCTCCCCTTCTGTTCTCTCCAGTTGGTTTCTCTCCACTTGCTCCTTTTGGTGGCCAAGTTGCAATCCAGGGCTTATTACCTCCCTCTCTTCTCTCCTTCCTGCACTTGTCTGCAAAAGCACCTCATCTGCTTTTAACTGTTCTTGAAATAAAGGTACTGGTTTTGCTAGCAAAGGAGATGCCAAGTGAGACTTCTGCACAGCTTATGTCAGAATGTGATTTAAATAATGACTGCCTTTCCTTGGCACCAGGTGATGCTTCATGGGACTGAGCTTTTGAATGCAGAGCTGGGAAGGATGAAATATAGCACTAACCTTTAAGGCATCTCCAGAAACTCAAAACGTGTTGCTGATCAAATGTCAAGAGCAGTGCTCTCAGATATTTTATCTGGGCTATATGAATCAAAAATCCAAGTGCTTTGCTACATGTGTTAATCGATATGTATCACTGAATCAAATCATGATGTAATACTTATGCCTTATTCTCCCAATTCTCCATATGCATACTTTTAGGTGTTATCATTTTAAAATGAATGACATTTATTTGAAAATATGATGAGGGATATGTGCATGACTGTAGTATACGGCTTTGGACTCAGTCATCTGAGTGTGCATGAACAGAAAAATGTCAAAGCTTGATTTAAAAGTACTTCAAAACATTTCTCTCGCGAGAAACCCTGAATTAGTCAATGCAGTCTAAGGGACCAGGAGCCACGTCCAGGACGTGCTTTGAGAGCCCCCCAAGAAAGTTGAGCAGAGATCAGGGTCAAGAGAGCCAGAACTCCTTTGGCACCGATCTGTGCAGGGCTCAGAAAGGTCAGGGAAGAGATTGCATGACATGCTGCCACTCCCAGGAAAATGAACTCAGTGGCCAGGAGGTGTCTGTGTTCCTGAATGGTTGTGTCAAGTACGAGTGTGTAATCAGATTATCAGCCCTTGTATGGTCCTAACCAAGCAGATTGTGTGTGGGTGTGCTGATCTTCAGCACGGGCAACTCCTTCAGCTTTTAGGGGCTACTTAGGTGCATGGAGTTAAGCAAAGGTGTAATTGTAGACTTCACAGAAGTCTTGCAAGGCCTTCATTCTGAAACTGTGTTAATGCAATTGGGTCCTCAAGCCCACATTGAAATTGGATCTTCAACTGCTTCTGCATGTTCACACTTTTGTCATACAACTTGTGCTACTGGAGAGGTAAGAGCAGTGATCACACAGCAAAGTAATGGAAAGATTTCACCTGGGAGAGTGAAAGGAATTGAAAAATGTGTTTATCGTGATAGCACCATCTTCAAATCAGTAGCAATTTAGAATGAAACATTTTCCGAAAAGGTTCGTTGTTGGTTTTCTCGAATATTTGCAAAACTGTGTTTGAATCAAACACTGAATCCAGTGGTCAACCCAGATTACTGTGTAGCAGGCTGCTGTAATTTCTACCTCTTCCTTTGGTCTCATTCTCAGACCTCGTACATCCGTTACATCCAACAGCTCAAATTACAATCAGCACTGACAGTACCCTTCCTGGGTGTAGCACTGAGGCTCTTAGGGATCTCCTTAGGACCAAAATATGGCAAGGACTGAGATGAATTTATACTAGTCATGCAAGATTTCAGTTCTCCAAGACAACTTACAAAATCCCTGAATTTCAGTGCATGTGCTTTGTAAACATCCCGATAGTCCCTTAAAGCTCATCAGTTCAGTACCACGGACTGAGGGTAAAAGGCTTGTATCAAGGAACAGATGGTAAAACTGCTACAGTGCTGCTGCAGCCTTTGAAGCAAGGCATCCAGCTAACAGGTCAACGGAGAAAAGTTAATTTAAAAAAAAAAAAAAGTTCACTAACACCTTTCCATCAACAGAAATTCGTGTATTCAGCCTGTAACAACACCGGCTCCTCAGATTGGCTTCTCCCATGAGTGCAGAGACAGCAGGAGTAAATAGCTATATTACATGGAAGAAATGTGATAGGCAACATTGTGTGTGTATATATATGTGTGAATGCAATGCATATATAACAAATGTATATATTGCATGTGCAAACAGCAGATTTGGAAACACTTAAATGCAGCAAGCATTCTAGTAGAGAGTTACCACGTGTCATTCATGCATGTGTTAAACTTCATGTACACACTTAGGCTGTTTACTGAACTGATGATAGGAAAAGTTGCCCAGCCTGATTGCTCAAGCTCCTCAGACCAGAACTGAAACCCTGCTCTGTTCCTTTAGAGTAAGAGATGCCCATGACTCTGCAATTCTTGAAGCAGAATTTGGAATTGACAGTAGTAACAAGCGGTGCTCCTAAAATATTTATGTCAACATTTTACTTCAAGCATTTGGAGGTTGGTCAGGCTTCTGAAAATAGAAACAAAACAAAACCCCAAAAGAAACTAGTGTGTTTTTCTGCTTTCTTTTATGGCTGCTTTTTTTCCCCTTCTAACTACAGGAAAGAAAATGTCAGGAAATGTTGCTAAATCCCAAGTCTAAACCCCTCTCATGGTCCCCAAGATTCTGCTTCCCTGTGGATGAATAGATTTGACTACAGCCTGTCTTTTGAAAAAACATTCTTGAGATTTGTCTTGAACATTGATGGATGCTTCTGTGTTTTACCTTCATCAAATTGTGCCCTGAATGCAAGGGAAGCACCCTCTTCAAACAGATTTTACAATAGGTTTGGGCAAAGTTTTCCTGAGACCATCTTCTCCCCCTCCCTTCTTTTCACCATTTGAGCAGGGCACATTTTTGTGGTGGTTAAACTAATTTGTGGAGATGAGCCTGTAACATGCAAACTGTAATAGCCAGCATTTAACTTCCTGGTGGAAACATTTCTCATGAAGAACTGGCAATGCTTTGGCAGATTTTTGGGTGGAGAAAGGAGAGGGGGATGGAAGTGAACAGAAGGTAAAAAGGGAGTGTTTTTTTTTTTTTTTAATACTGG
>VXAA01004439.1:224343-244282 GCA_013399115.1 Anseranas semipalmata | reverse complement strand
AATCTTGTTTTTTTTTTTCCTTTTTTTTTTTCTTTTTTTTTTTTTAACGCCTTCCATTGGGCTTTCTTTCTGCCAGATTATGGAGATCCAGACTATAGCTGGTGGTCTGCAATGACTGCACAAGATACCTGCTAATATTGGTTTCAGACTAGATATCAATGAAACATTTTGCTCTAGAGAACATATACCAACTTGTATTTGCCCACTTTGTCTTTACCTCTCTTAAATGCAGACGTTGAACAAAGCCCTTTGATTACTGGTGCTTGTATTCTGGCTGCCACGAAAGCATTTTCATGTCCTGTCATAGCACAAGTGCTGATAACGCACATTGACCACAGCCAGCATCATTGAAGTGATGCACAGGAGAAGCTTTAAGAGCTTTGTTGTCAAACAGAAAACATATGAAAAAGCTATGGTTTTCCATGTATACCCAGCACAATAGCTCAGAATAGGTCAGAAATGAGCCTTACTGGCTATTTTTTACCTGCCAGGAATAGTGCTGACTGCCACACGCCTTAACACTTCACATTCCCAAGGACACCAACCCTGTGACCCCCAAAATTTACTGTTTTGCAACCAAGTGTGGACATAAGCAGTAACCTGAAAGCAGATGACACACTGCAAAGTCACACACTATTTATGTGGCGATAACATATCCTGTACCTATACCCGAGCCGTTCCCACCCAACGCTGGTTCTATAACATGTACTACCACTCATGAGCTCTCTGTCAGCAGACCCCTGGAAGTGAACCACTGACTCGGGAAGCCACAGGAGGAGAAATCCAACAGAAACATCTCTTTTCTTTGTAGCCAAAATCAGGAAGTAGCCATGAAGGGTGCGGTCGTGCGTGGAGCCTGCTGCTGTGCTCTCAGGTGCCTCTTCAGTTACCCTGACTGCAGTGAGCTCTGATTCAGCTTCAAAGGGGTCTGTGGGAAAACAAAAACAAAAAAGCCTCAACCCCTATGCAAAATGTGCTGCTAGCACACAGTGTTTTCCAGAGATTTACATTTTATCCTGTTTTATCTGAAGCACTTAAAAGTTCTCCTGAAGGAAGAGCTATCACTTAAACCAAGTCTCAGATTTCTGCTCCCTGTTCCATCAGCTGTGGAGCTATTCTAAGACACATTTCAACTATTATTTGATAATGGAAACTGTATAGCTTTTTTTCCCCCTTCTTCACGTCTTGCTAGAAAACGGATATTTTTCAGACTCAAGCTGACTTCTAGGCAGTTTCAGTATTGCTACTGAAGTTCACCACTCCGCAGTTGCCTGAGGCTTTATTTGCTGCACCCTAACAACCATAACAGGTTTTCATTTCAGACTCTCATCGCACGGTGTTCCTCAGAAGTACTTTTCCACAACAGTTGCGGAGAGCCAGTAAGTGTTACTGTCCTTCACTGGCTTTGCAAAAGAGAGCTATCTGTCATGACCAGGTAGCCAATGGCAAAGGCAATGAAACAATCCAGATCCTCCGCGTTCTATCTACCGTAAGAGCAGTCTCCCTTTCCAGCAGGACCCTCACTCTGTACATGCCACAAAACTTCAGTACTGAAAGATTCAGGTAGCCAACACCCCCCCTCTATCAGTTTGCCACATCCTACTTCCAAGTGAAGCATGGGATGAGGTAGGAATCCAACAGCAGTAATCATACACGAACACATAACAAAAGTTTATTACTGTGAATGAAGGTAGTCTGAAATAGCTGTGCTTTTGTGGACGTGCTCTGCCAGGAGAGCAGTGCCCAGCGGGAGATGGTACCAGGGTGAGACCTGTGGATCACGCTGCAGTTTCCTTCCACACAAGCCCTGACGTGGCTCTGTGACGGGGGGGGCTGGGGAATTTGGAAGTGAATCGCAAGCTTCAAGCAATTTGGTTTGTCTTTAAAGAGACCTAGACTCCAGCTCCTGGTCTGCAGCACTCAACCTGCAGTCAATATAATGTAATACAAGTACATGCACACAGATTAGGAAGCACGGAGAAGACAGCACTGTGGGGAAAGCTCTTGTGCCTTTTTTGGGGAAACCAGCAGGGCCGAGTGAAGTGCCTCTACACCAGCACATACAGCATGGGGTACACACAGGAGGCATTAGAGGTCTGCGTGCAGTTGCCGGGCAATATCTCATTGGGATCATGGAGACATGGTGGGATAGCTCACATGACTGGAGTGCTGTGATGGATGGGTGCAGGCTCTTCAGGAAGGACAGCTGGGAAAAGTGAGGCGAGGGGGTCACCCTTTATGGGAGAGAGCAGCAGGAAGGCATGGAGTTCTGCTTAGGGATGGACAATGAGCCAGCTGAGAGCTACTGGGTTAGATTAGAGGGCTGAACAGAGTGGGTGATGTTGTGGTAGGTGTCTGCTACAGACCACCTGATTGGGAAGGGGAGAGCTTCTCAATGGACACAGGGGCCTGTGATCCTTGAAGGCAAATCTTACCAGTAAAGACCAAGGCAAAGTGGACGTTGTTTATCTTGACTTTAGCAAGGCTTTAGACACTGTCTCCAAAACATCCATATAGAAAAAAAATAAAACATGAAGTAAGGGCTAGACAAATGCCCAGTGAGGTGAGGGCTGCTTTAGGCAGAGCTTTGCCAGCAGGCTGAGAGAGGTGATCCTTCTCCTCTGCTTAGCACTGGGGTGTTGTGTCTCATTCTGGGCTCCCCAGTACAAGACAGGCATGAACATACTGGAGTGAGTCCAGTGAAGGGCCGTGAAGAGGATGGACTGGAGGATTTCACGTGTGGGGTGACACTGAGAGAGCTGGGGCTTGTCAACCTGGAGAAGAGAAGGCTCAGGGGCATCTTATTAATGTATATAAATACCTGATGTGAGGAGTAAAGAAGGCAGAGACAGATTCTTCTCAGTGGCGCATAGTGACAGAAAAGGAAATGGGCACAAACTGAAATACAGGAAATTATACTTAAAAACAAACAAACAAACAAACACCTTTTTACCATGAAGGTGCTCAAACAACAGAGCAGGTTGCTCAGAGAGGGTGTGGAGTTTCCATCACTGAAGACTTTTAGAGGCAGACTAGACACAGCCCTGAGCAGCCCACTGTAGCTAACTCTGCCCTGGGCAGGGGAGCTGGACTGGATGATCTCCAGAGGTGCCTTCAGACCTCGTCCGTGCTGTGACTGCGTTCCTATGGTATTGCTCGTAGGTGCCTGCTCTGATCCTCAGCTCCTGGACTGTGGCATGGGCAGTAGAAGAGCAGCCTGTCCCCTCTTCAATCAGCCTAAACTCTCACCAGTTCCAGTCACACCACTCACACTAATACACAGATATGATGGCTGTGGGGCTCAGTGCACAATTTCATCTGCTGTCCCTGTTCAGGGACAGGAGTCTCCACGGTGCCAGAGCAGTAACCCTCCAAATCACTCCAGCCCAAATGCTCAAGAGTGTGTTAGAGCATTTCTGTCTGCTTTGGACTGACGCAAGGAAAATGGCTTAATACACTGATAGAAATGGAAAAAAAAAATTCTTTATGCTTTTATCAAGCTCTCTTTCAATTGCTGAGATAAGGTGGACTAAATCCAGAGGAACTGCAAGTTTTCTTTTATTAGTGATAAAATCTAAGTTGTTGTTGGAGACATCAGGGGGATTGAACAGGCTTAACAAAGAGAGTCCCGAATTCCTCAGGAGACCTGTGAGTGTGGAGTCCAGATCTGTCAGAGCTGGGAAGCGCTTGGCGCATCGCCAGCAGTCAGCTCAGCAGCCTTTGGAGAACGAAAATCACCTTTTTGTCCAACATCCCTTGGTAGCTTGCCAGCCTCCTTGTAACTCACTCAGTCAACTGTCTCTAGAAAATACGCTCTCTGGTCTAAGCCTCAGGATTCAAACCACAGCTTAATAAGTAAGCAGCAAGTAGATGGGAATTATATTGTACCAAAACATCTTCCCAAGGAACAGAGGTGGTTCAGCTCTTTGACTGCACAATGCGCTAACGCATCAATGAGTTTTGCTCCGTGGTGCTGCTACCTTGCAGGCACAGAGTCCTCCTCGTTAAGCAGTCTGACCTCTTCCCTTCTGGGAAGCAATGGGCAGGCAAGGACACAGAGGGGTAGTACAGAGGGAAGGACCGAGGGGAGAAAAGCCAAATAAGGGGAGCAGATGGATGAGCAGCTGGCAAACGAGTCTGGAGCCATGAAATCTCACCTGTTTTCCAGGAACCTCTGCCCCAGGGGGATTCCTGGAAATCACACGGTGCCTCTGTGGAAGAAGAGGTGGATTTCCCTGGGCAGGGGAGCTGGACTATGCTGCCCGGTTTCACGTTCATGCCCAAAAGCACAGGGGAACCTGAGCCCCTACCCTCCCCCATGATTTCCCTAGAAATATTCTCAGAGTGGTTAAAGCATCCCACAAAATTAGCTTCATTGTGACCCTGGGTGTTTCTGTTCAGGTGGCTGAAGATTGCTAAAGATATAGGGATCTCCCAACAAGGTCATTTCAATAAATACAAAGTCTCCACATACAGCAGCAATTAGTACCGTCTAAAGAGACATAGGATAAAATGCTCTTGCACCAGTAACTAGGAATACTGAATTATAATCACAGCAATCATGAGTCTCCCTCTCCTTCCCATTAAAAAAATCCCAAATTTACACTTATTCTATCGGCATCCATGCCTGTAATTGGAGGAGTTGGAGGAGCTGTACCATGATCACAGCTGCCAAAGACATGCCCAAAGCTAGCCAGAGACCCCACAGCACACACCACAAGGGGTGAGGGAAGAAAAGGATACAAGGGCAAAGGAAGGGATGTTCCCAAACACATTGTTTGCTCTGAAACATTAAATATTTTGCAGTTGCCTTGACCATTTGCAAAGTGCTCTCTATTAAACATTCATCATTTGCTATCCCATTAATCACAGTAAGTGAATCAGTAAATAGCTGTGATGAATGTAAGATATGTGTCAGCAAACACTGATAATTTTTTTCTAAACAAAACTCTGTCTAGCTCTAGAGGAAACTCTCCAAAAAAAAAAAAAAAAAAGCCTGCATGCTCACAGATCTCAGCAAAATGTGAGTGAGAATCCAGGACTTGGCTGGTTCTCCTGCGTCTGGGAATTCTAGTGATTTGTGATACTTCACTTTTTTAATTTCAAGTAGCAATGTGAGTTTGCTTGTTCTGCAGCGCGGAGTGTATTGGCAGTGTCATTTCCCTTGAATAGCCCTTTCGCCTGAAATGCAGCTCGTGTTCCCTTCAGCATGACAAATAACACACTTCATATCCCCCTGGAGCCTGGAATATCTGAGAGGAGATTGGCAGTGCAATATAAAAAGAGATAGCCTCAAAAGGGAGGAAACAGAGGCAAAAACTTTAGGCCTGAGTGGAAATAATCACTGGCACTTCCAGCTGCAAATGGTCCTCTGATTTCAAGCTGTATTTCAATGTGAAATGACTTTCCCTCATCACGTTTGTACAGCACCTAGCACAATTGCATCCTCATCCTGACTGTGGGCTTCTGGCACTGCAGTAAAGCAGACACTGGGCTTATAAAAAAATATACAATCACATGCATTCTTGCATGAGACATCCACTGCAGTCAACAGAACATGCCCTCAGCAAAAAATTAAATCCAGGAATAGGTCTTTGTACAGCTTCAACTTTGAACATCACAAAATAATGCTGTGTCCAGAAAAAAAGAAAAAAAAGAAAAAGAAAAAAGAAAAAACTTTTCTCAACTAATCCCGCATTTCAGAGCCAGGCAAGTTGGGAGTTTCTTTTTAAAAGATAAAACACGCAGGTGGTCTGCCATTTGCTGTGGGTACATAAAAGGAGTATTACACAGATATCTAAGGAGAAATGGATGGATCTGGCAGATGGCATCATGCTCAGGGTTAGCCAAATCCCCTCTCAGGCACAGGAGCCCATATGGCCAAGCAGAAACGCTTTCTGCCACAAACCCTTTGCACGCCTTTGTGGCATTTCTGCGCTGGGAGTGGAAGCAAGTCAGCTCACAGTCTTGCTGTGATAAAACAAAAAGACATATTTTGGCAAAGCATGTTCATTCTCAGGACCTCCTCAGCCCTGAAACTCTCCTCCCCTCATCTGAGCCTCTGCCCAGTTTGAGTGCTAATCATGGCTCCTGCACACGGATAGAAGGTGGTTACCAGTGGTTTGGAAAGCCGCGTTCGCAAAAAGGGGCAAAACCCTCTCCTGACAGGTTTCTGCCTATGCAGAAAATCAGCAAGGTGTCTCTGAGAAGCTGGGAGAGCAGGGACCAGTTGGATGCAGCTGCCAAAGGGACCCAGCAAGGGAGACTGGTGTTGATGGTTGTGTTTTGCAAAAAGCTCAGCACTTCTCCTTGGTCTTGACACTGGTGGTGGCTCTGATGATTTTTAGCACGTGGGATTTTAAAAAAATATATGCTTTGTTCAAATCCACTGGAGGGCTGAAGCACATCCAATACATTCTCACCACTTGTCTCACAAACATCCCTGGTGTCCCTGTCTTGCAGTTGTCTCCCACCCGCTGCTTTTCGCACTCAGCCCAAGTTGCCACATGTTTGTCTCTGCAGGCTTGCAGGTAGGCAGGGAAATCCCGACTGGGAGCCACTGCAGAGGTATGGTGACCTTCCAGTGCCATGTCCCATGTTAGTATGTGCTCTGGCCGCAATTAGCCCAACAGTGAGATAAGGCTGGGGGAGATTTTAGTCACAGACCCCACAGTCACCAGTGTATCCCCAGGCTGCCCCAGCATGGTGCATTTGGTACGTGACCCACACATACAGAGAGAGTGCACAGGGGCTGGAAGGGGGGAAGAGGAAGGAGAGGAAGAAAAGTCAAAAATGAGAGAAAGAAGTGGGGCAGGGCAGGGAGGGAAGAAGCAGGGCTTGGCTGTCCCCTTAGAGATAAGGGGAGGAGGCACCATAAAGCTTTGATGGGGAGAAAGGATGAATTAGTAATTATTTTTAATCTCTTCCTCCTTTTTGCCTTTCCTGAGACCTGACATTGCCTCCTTACCATCTTGTTCTGCTCCAGCCTCACTTACAAATATCCTCAACACCTTGCAAAAGCCTCACTGGCTTTCATTTTCTCCTCCTCTTGTTCCAGCCCTCCCTCCAGCTTGTGCTGTGCCGCAGCCTGCACAGCTGGGCATGGGGGCTGCTGCCCTGCTGCTCACACCAGCTCATTTTGAGTCCAACCATGTGTGTCTGTGGGACACCTTAAGCTTTAGTCTCCAGCAATAAGCCAAACAGAGCCAGAGCCTAGGCCTGAGCACCAGTTTGTGATCAGCAACTAAATCATCAGAAAGGTCCTGAGCACTGGTGAGCCCAGACCACCAGTACCATGTCCAGCCAAAGTCAGGGCTGCTGGGGACTGTCCCTTGCAGGCTGTTTGGATGCAGCCATCTGTTTTGGCAGTAAGAGGGTTTGGCTATATGGACACCAGCTGAAATATGCTGGGGCATCTGGGCCAGAGAACAGATTTTTATTTCCTAGCATAAACATAGCTTCAGCATCAGGCAAGTGTTCAGTGTGGCCATACTTTCTTCGCCTACAAACTCTCTGGAGCAAGAAACACACAACAGTCTCTTCAGTGATGTGCAGTGGATATAGTGTGACATTACTTTTTGTAGATCACAAGTACCTCTACTCCAGGATTGAGTCAAGGGAGTCATAGAATCATAAAATGGTTTGCGTTGGAAGGGACCTTAAAGACCACCTAGTTTCAGCCCCCCTGCCATGGGCAGGGACACCTCCCACTAGACCAGGTTGCTCAAAGCCCCACCCAACCTGGCCTTGAACACTTCCAGAGATGGGGCATCCACAGCTTCTCTGGGCGACCTGTTCCGGTGCCTCACCACCCTCATAGTGAAGAATTTCTTCCTTTTACCTAATCTAAATCTACTCTTTTTCAGTTTAAAGCCATTACTCCTTGTCTTATCACTACATGCCCTTGTAAAAAGTCCCTCCCCAGCTTTCTTGTAGGCCCCCTTAGGTACTGGAAGGCTGCTATAAGGTCTCCCCAGAGCCTTCTCTTCTCCGGGCTGAACAACCCCAACTCCCTCAGCCTGTGTTCATAGGAGAGATGCTCCGCTCCTATGAGAGGAGAGCCAGATCATCTTTGTGGCCCTCCTCTGGACCCACTCTAATAGGTCCATGTCCTTCTTGTGCTGGGGGGCCCCAGAGCTGAATGCAGCACTGCAGGTGGGGTCTCATGAGAGCAGAGTAGAGAGGGACAACCACTTCCCTCAACCTGCTGGCCACGCTTCTTTCGGTGCAGCCCAGGATACAGTTGGCTTTCTGGGCTGCAGGCTCACATTGCTGGGTCATATTGACCTTCTCATCACCCAACACTCCCAAGTCATTCTCCTCAGAGGGACTCCCAATCCATTCTCCACCCAGACTGTATTTGTGCTTCGGATTACGCCAAACCACGTGCAGGACCTTACACTTGGCCTTGTTGAACTTCATGAGGTTCGCACAGGCCCACCTCTCAGGCCTGTCCAGGTCCCTCTGGATGGCATCCCTTCCCTCCAGCGTGTTGACCGCACCACACAGTTTGGCGCCATGGGCAAACTTGCTGAGGGTGCGCTCAATCCCACTGTCCATGCCACCAACAAAGATGTTACACAGCACCAGTCCCAATACGGACCCCTGAGATATGTCACTTGTCACTCCAACTCTTTAAGTGCAACCATCCAGCCAATTCCTTACCCACTGAGTGGTCCATCCATCAAATCCATGTCTCTCCAATTTAGAGACAAGGATATCATGTGGGACAATGTCAAATGCTTTGCACAAGTCCAAGTAGATGACATCAGTTGCTCTTCTCTCATCACTGGGAACTTCACTGGACTACCATGACTTCTTGAATATGATGGACATTGGCTTAGCAACTTCAGAGTCTAAATGCGCTTCCCAAAACAAGGCTAGTAACCGTTGTCTCTCGAGGTTTCATATTCAGGATTTTATTACTCTGGAATAAGCACCTTCCACATCAAGGAAGAGAATTGTGCATCTCTGTAATTCCAAGCAGTGACTTCGCTCACATTATCAGTCAAATGACCACTGCTGCTCACCTCAGGTTTTGCATCTCTTCCCTCCTTGAACCCAGTCCCAAGGGTCAGTCTGTCAGGTTCTGGCAGATCCTAACAGATCCTGACTGCCAGGCACGTCAGGATTAAGTCTAACTTTAGGGTGCAAATCTCTGGGAAATGCTGAATGCAACGTTCATGAGGTCTCTGAGAGAGCGGGCCCTGAAAGGGCACCTCTCCGGACGTGGAATGGAAGCCAGCTGGGTTCCTGCTGCCTTGCTGAGCTCAGCATGGGGCCTCTTGGATAACAGGAGGCGTTCAGAAACTCGCTGTGGCTACACCGTATGCCTGGGCTTTAAGAGGAATCCCAGCATGGAAATGGGATTAAATTAAGATAAAGTTGACTATTTTTTTTTTTTCCCCCCACATATCACCTGGGGGCAAACATTCATTCTCACTTAGAAGTTGTCTGCCTACATGTAGATAGTGCTGGAAATCTAATATTAGAGTACAGATGGGAAAATCCCTGTTTGCATAATATTTATTCTGCAACAATGAGCTTGTCTTTGCCTCTCTGAGCACAGCCCGCTGCATCTGAACAGCATTGCAAAGGAGGGAATACTTTTACTCCCCAAATCCCTTTTCCTGTGCTCCCATTGGAACACACAGCAGCCTCACCACCTCAGCGTGTTTTGGTGGGAGAATGTGAAGGGTGAGGTGGCGAAGGCTTCTAGTGGCCAGGAAGCCCATGGCCACGGGGTTCAGCCAGCACGGGCACGGCTCTGCCAGCCAGAAGGACACATGCGGAAGGAGGACGGCAGCTCACACCCCGCTGTTGCCCTGCTGATGGATGGAGCAGCGTTAGCTGGAGGATTGTGTATCTGGGAGAGTCAGGAAACAAGCCTGCGGCCTGCTCTTGTGCAAGGCTTTGCGTCTAAAAGAAACGCCCCCATTTTACCACCGGCAGTCTGACTGACAGCCGCGAGATGCCACGGAGCCGGTGTGGTGCCCGGCTGCCCCCTCCAAGCCCTCCCATGAGCCGGCCGCCCTCGGGGCAGGTCAGCCCACGCCGAGGCCCACGTCGCCTGTGTCAACTGACCACAGGCGCGTGTCTCAGCACAATACTGCCAACAGCATTTCTGGGCCACTGCAGCACGGACTGGCCCGGACTCCTGTTTGGTTGTAAGCGTGAGAAAGGGAGAGGGTACTGCTATATTTGAAAAAAAAAAAAAGAAAAGAAAGGAAATTGGTTTCTTTCACACCATTTCATTGTTCCGACTCTAGTTTGGTTCCAGGAGCTTGTCACCTCTCAGCAGGGATGGCCCTGTGACAGAAACAAAGTCTCTTTGTTTGCTCCGGGTCCCTGGGCCCCTCTGGGACCAGTCTCCCACTGAACTGCCTCAAATGCTTTTTCCTGCAGTAAGCTTTGAGGTTGTTCCATTTCATCCCACTTCCTTGGGGAGTCATCCTGCATAAAAAGGCTGTAGCTTTTTTCCCTGACAGGTCCTTAAGATATATTGTAACTGTATTTCATATGGATGCAAAGAGCCTGGCAGCATTAGACTCAGATGGAGCCATTCATCACAAGAGGTTAGCAAGGATGAATATAATTTAATAACATGATGAAATTCTTGTTCTGTTTTTGCTGGAACCCCAAAGCTGTGGGCAAGAACATTTCAGGCCTGGGATCCAGACCTTGTCACTCCTGAGTCACAGTGGGCACAGTCCTGGGGGCATTGCCGGAGGGAAAGACTGACATACGATGCGAGTGTGACAAATCCGGGGGTAGCTGTTATTTTCTGAAACTTTTGCATCTATTTTATTTTCTGTAGATCAGGAAAGCTCTGAGTGGAGACCAGATGGTACTAATTTGCTCAGGGTTATTGCTGGTCAAAATTAAACAGTGTTGTGCTCCATTCCCACAGACAGCTATTAAAACGGAGATGATTATTATTTATTCATTGGTATGTCAGTGGTGTTCAGTTGGGAGTGAAGGCCGAGCAGTATTCACAAATATACACAGGCAGAGTTACGGTTCTTCATCCCAAGAAACCTAAACCTGAAGTGAAAGCCCCAGATGCAGAGTGCCTTGACCTCAGGCTGTTATCAAATACTTCTCTCTACTGTTTCAAAACCCATTTCTCAGCAGTATGGTTTCCCTTTTTTCCTCCTCAACTTGAGAATGAGACTAGATGTGATATTACAGCAAGTGTTAACTGGGATGACTGAGAAGACATGCTTCAAGGAACTGCTTAGGCTGTTTCAGCTCTGTTGCAAGGGTTGTTGATACCGGTTGCTTCTCTTTTCCTTATCAAAACCCCCTCTGCCCCATTCTGAGCTAACCTAGGCCTCCTGCACCCATTTAACAGCTGCTTCAATTGGTAAAACACAGGCAAAACTGCCTGTGGATGCTCTCCTTGTGATTTGGCCCTGGGGCAGCTTTTTCTGTCTTACTGAGGAAAAGGGAGACTGCATGATGCAGTATTTGTAACAAACATTTCCCTGAAGCAGTTCTTCACAAATCCACTAGCCTTCTCAAAGTCTGTATTTAAACAGTGGTCCTGAACACTGTGGTCTAGCAGAGCTCAGAGGACCTCAGCAGCTGAGTGTCCCACGTGGCAGGTCTGGGGCAGGCTGGCACAGTTCTTGGGGATGGGGGATAACAGCACTTCAGATAGACAAAGTGTCACTGGGGACCTGGAGAGCAGAGGAAAGCTGAGCCACAATGCAAAACCCATTTACTTTTGCAGAAGAAATCAGCCCAGTATAATCCCAAGAGGTTTTGTGAGGCCACCTTGCTTCCTCTGTTAGCCTGAACTGCTTTGATGAACGTACCTGTCATGCTCCAGTGCGTGATAACCTGCAAGTTGTGAAATCCACCGATGGCAAATATAAAAATGAAGAAAAGTTTAAAATTAGTGTTACTGTTGGCATAACAGTTTATACCCAATTAACTCATTATAAACTGGTCTTGCTACAAGTGAGGGGCCAGTGATCCTCTTAAAATGGTAAGGTCATAGGTTTGGATAAATAAAAGATCATCTGCAAAACTGATTGTTTGGGACAATATGACAATTTTTCCTGGGAAGTTTAACATCCAGAATTAATTTGAATAAGTCCTTTCAATCAGTAATCCAAGAATAGAGATATCCACATTCTGAAGGCCAGGAAAATATCTCAGTGTGGTAGGAGCTGTTAGACTTAAGTTCTAAGTGTGAAACTCAAGTCTGTCCCATAGTTATAATTGCAGTGTAGCTGGGTATCAGGGCCGCGCTTCTCTGCACACCCAGTGCACCTGTCATCAGTGCCCTGGGTGGCCCAGGAACTCCGCAGCTTGTCATCAGCACAGCTGGTCTGAGACAACAGCCTGCCTTGAAAGCAGGTCTGAACTCTTCGCTACCTCCATAATTAAGTACTTGACACATAGGAGTTCTAGGCATGGGAATTTTGGCCAGTTCTACAGATTCTCCCAGGTAGCTCTTGCTGTACCTCATCTCCTTTGTATGCCTAAATGTGTATGTGTTGATTAACATCCTGGGTGGAGTGCCCTTGAGCTTCTCACACAGTTCTGCTGCTTCTGCAGTTGCAGAAGTGATCAAGCTGTGCATAGATAAGACATTTGCAAGCAGTCAGTACAAACCGTTCCTGCAGATGCAGAAATAGTCATGTAGGACAGTCTTTTGTACGTGGTTAAGAAATTTAAAACATGCTTTGTATGTAGCTGTCATGGACAAAACAGACTGGAGTCAGGAAATTTTACTTGAGTTACTGTGTTGCCAGGCCACACAAATTTCTGATCACTGATTTGGATACTGAGGGAAAGAAGAACACAGTTAGACACTTACACCAATCTCTATGCTCCCCCTTCCCAGTCTCAACTTCCCTTATTTTTGCCCCAGTTATAACCAGACAGACAGAACTCCTCTGGCCAGGTGGTGGGCAGCATAGGAAGCTGAAGTGCTGTGTGGAATGCTTTTCTGCTGCTCTGTGTGTAACAGTTCCTGCCACACTGCACTTAGTGATTTCTGACAGTCTTAGTGTAATGGTTTCTGCCACACTGCACAGCTTCTGCTGCTCTGTCCCTTAGTGCCCCTCCTCTGAGTGAGTCTCCCATGGGCCACAGGCCCTCAGGGGTGGCCCTGCCCCAGCGTGGGTCACCCATGGGCTGGAGACCCTCAGAGATGGACTTGCCTTTGGGTGGAGTTTCCCCCTCTCCAGCCCCCTGTGGCTGCCAGTTTCTTTCTCACATATGTTTGGATAGGGGGATCCAGTGCTTCTCTGGATGGGATTTTGGCACATGACAGCATGTTTTGGGTCCACAGTGTTTTGTTTTTTTTTTTCACCATATGGTTTTCATTTACTTCAGGGCAGGCTGGAACTGTTTTCAGCATGTGGCAGGTCATGACCTCACCCCATGCAGTCACCACTGCAAACGGCTGCCACTTACAGCCTGCAACATCTGCCCACTGCAGATAACAGCAGTGGAGCATGCACTGTCATGCAGGACACAGGGTGGCTTGCCACCGAGAACTGCTACAACACTTGTAGTGGGGACCCCTGTTGACACTGGACAGTGACCAACTGTTATGAGAGATATGGCTTCCCATGTGAGAGTTACCTTATGAAGGATCAAGGAAAAGAGGTTTTCTTTTGAGCAAACACTCTGCCATTGACTGTCTCTGCAACATTGAAATGCATGAGAAATGGTTATTAAAATACCTTCATAGCGCTCCCTTTGGAAGATGCACAGCTCAGTATATCCCCAAAAGCATGAACACAAGAGTTAACTCTGCCTATCAGCAGTTGGTTCACTTAAATTAGAAATTGTAGTAACCATCTTAGAAGTAGAGCCAAACATTTTCAGAGTTGTTTTTTTTTGGTTATGTTGCCAAGTGAAGGCAGTTTGAAAAGCAGCTGTCTGTCTGTCCCTTGGAAAGCATTGCAAAGGGGGAAACCTGGCAGCCGGGCGTCTGCTAAATAGTGTTTCTACTTTACAGTAAGTTCCATCCCTATAACTGTGCTGTGTGTATGTGTGTGTAAGGGGAATCTGCTGAGATTGCAGAGTGGAAGTCAAAGCCCTACCCACAGCCAGCCTGCACACAGCTACCATCCTCTGTGCTTTTTAAATAGAGATCTGGGACCATTGAGGCTTACATAAAGTGTCTCAAATAATTCATCTGTGCATTACACTCAGAGCTGGGAAAACGGGCTCCTGCACATCATGTAAGAGCTGTGCAGGCCAGCTCCAGCTGTGCCCATTTTGGAAAGGGATTAAGAGAGGTTTAGGCACGTGGGGGCTGCCTGCAGAACTGCTGCGTTTGGGTGAACTCCATCCTCCTTGCTTCTGCTGACTTACTCTGGGTTTTCATTCTTGGTTGCTTTTAGCACCAACACTGCTATATCTGAAGGTGCAATGATTGCTATAATTCAATCACTTCAAAAAATTCTATGATCTAAATAATTTCTGACAGCTGTATTTGTACTTATCTAAATTTATAAAGAACAACATCGACTCTGGTAGTGGTTATAAATCCCTCAATACACTGAGATGTTACAGTCTATGATTAGTGCACTGTGAAATCTAAAGATTCTTTTCAGAATATGCTTTTAAATGAAGAAAGCCATGGTGGCTTCTCAGGGAATGCTGTTTGCAGTGGCCAGGCACTTAATTTTAATGCTGATTCCTAATCCTACTTCCAGTAAATCAAAAGTGGAAATAAAATTGTACTATTACACAATTGCAAAGGCACTTAATTCTGCCATCAGCAGATGTGGTGGCTAAAGATGCCCTTAATCACAGACACATGATGTCTGAATGATAGACCCCTGGATGAGAGAATAAATACCAATGTGGAAGTGAAACATTAGCAAACATTTCACGTAAAATGGAAGTTATGTAGTGCACAAGAAGGTCTGAGTCATAGATACATTATATTGTAATATCAGATGTTGCAGACTGTGATAATGACACCATTAGTATAGGAAGGAACTCCTTCTGTCCCCCACCAGGCAGATATAACATACATAGATCAGTTAATCTGCAACAAGCTGCCTGTGTTGACTATTATGGCTGTAGTATTTAAATTGAGTTCCTATGTGTAATATATCTCAGGAACAGATAGGTGAATAAATGGTTTTGTATATGTATGTCACTATTTCGGGACAGTTGCACACTTCTACAATCACACCACAAAGATTTCTCAGAGGGATTCACAAGTTATTGGTGTTTACCCCAGGGTTATTACTGTCACTCCATATGTACCTTTCATCTGTCAGATACAGTAAATTGAGACACGGTCTGCCAAATGATGAATTCCTGCTTTCTCAAATTCCTTTAAAGATGCTCAAACTTCAACTGTTCTTCTCAGACACCAGATGAAAGCAGCATTCAGCCATTTGACAACTGAGTTTTGCTGCATGTATTCTCCCAAGGCCAAGAGAATGGAGATTCCTTGAGGACATATGAAGGTGATCTCTGACAACATATTCTCAGCTGACAGGTACTTCAGCACATAATAAATAGCTGGAATAAATCCAACTATTTTGCGGGAGTTGTATAAAGGCTAATCTGATTCAGAATTCCTGTGCAAATGTTAATAGGTAAAATGACATAAGATCATTTTAAATACAGGCTGTCTTCCTCTCTCCTTCTGCACTCACTTTCTTTTATTTCATTTCCTAAAGTTTTTTTTTTTTTTTTTTTGGCTTTAAAGTCCCCAGTCACATTTTCATTGCACATAATTATATATGGAAAAATCTGGAAACTGGAGGGTTGTTTAATTTCAGTCTATGCATATGGGCTACACTGAAGTCCATGTGAGTTACTATATTCCTCCTGAAAGCCTTGGAAACAGCAACGGGCAATATGTTTCTGCAAGTTGTGAAAGGCTGCAGCTGTCCATTTCATTAGTCTGAGATGGCATTTTTTCTGGAGTCAGTTGAGTTTAGAAGCTGTGGACTGCTAGCTGGCCAGGCTGGCATGCGATGTCTTCAAGGTATTTGAACCTCTGCATTCACAGACAAAGATAAGCATTTTCAAGGCTGCATATGAGCAATGTCCTGTTACAAAGGAACATTTAAAACTGTGCAGGTGGAGACCTTATATTCATCACCCACAAAGCATAATTTTCTTTAAGAGACTGAGTGTCCAAACTTAGGTAGATGTTTCTCTGTTCAGTACCTGATGAGTAAAAGTACCAAGTACAGTTTGGTCATACCCCTCGTATAAGGCATGTCCTGGAAAACACCTGGCTCAGATTTTGCTTGTTGCGTAATTTCACCACTACATTTATCTGTAGTTCAAAGCAGGATTCAGGCAATGTCAGACGTGTCAGTGTTACAAAAAACAAGTGTTCATCTACATATATGTTTCTCTCTGGGTATGCCTGCAGAATGCGTTTACTATATGATCTGGAGTGAACTCCTGGGCCAAAACTTGACATCAAATTGACAGGTAAGGAGGGGGAACCAGCCAGTATCCTCAAGGGTATGGCAGCCATTCAGAGGGACCTGGGCAGCCTACAGGAACGGAGCAGTGGGAATCTTCTGAGAATCCACAAGGACACGTGCAAAGATCTGCACCTGCAACAGAAGAACCCCATGCAACCATATAGGTTAGGCACTGACTGGCTGGAAAGCAACTTTGCTGAAAAAGACCTGGAGGTCTTGGCAGACAGCAAGCTGAACATAAGCCAACAGTGTGGCCTGGCAGCAAAGGCTGACAGCCTCCTGGACTGTATGAATAGGAGCAGTGCAAGTAGATTGAGCCAAGTGATTATCTCCCTTGGCATTCATTAGACTGCATCTGAAACACTGCATCTGACCTCCAATACAAGAGAGATGTTGATCAACCAGAATAAGATCAGTGGAGGTTCAGAACGATCAAGGGGCTGCAGCAGATGCCCCTTGAAGAGATGCTAGGCTTCTGTAGCCTGGAGTAGGGAAAGATCTAAGTGATCCATGGCAGAAGAGCAAAAGATAACAGGCATAAACTGAAACAAGAGATCTTCAGACTGGATATTGAGAAAAAAAAAAAAAATCACCGTGAAGACAGTCAAGCAATAGAACAGATTGTCCAGAGAAGCTGTAGAATCTCCATCCTTGGAGAATTTCAAGACCCAACTGGATAAAGCCTTGAGCAACATGGTCTGATCTCAAAGATGACTCTAACACCTCTTGATGTCCCTTCTAGCCTGAATTATTCTGTAATTTTATGCACTTCGTGGAGTTCTCATTGCTGTTTGAGCTTGCTTCTGTGCCCCATTCTCAGTGGGCTTGGATGTGACACACCATGGATTCAGGTGGGGACTGGAAGAGGAAGTTCTAATGGCTTTTAGTGGAAGACATCTCCAACATGCATTGACCTCATGCTGATTTACAATTGTTTGTGCATCCTTGGGCTGGTCTATGTGAAGAAGTAGAGGTTCATATCTTGCTTCATTTTACCAGAAAGTACCTATTTCCTCCAGCCTTTCCTCCTTCTTCCACCATACCACCGGAATAGTTCTGCTAATGACTGCTTGGACTTGTGGGAATGCCAGTGGGGCCTGACTACAAGTAGACATTTTCCGAGGAAGATGGAGAAGAGGACATTGTAGTCCTGGAAGTTCTGGAAAAAGAAAGGGGAGGGGGACAAAGTGCTGCACTGATTTTTCCCATGTAAGGTGAATAAACGTAACTGCAATAGCACTTTGACAGTAACACCATGACACCAGGCCAATGGCAGGAAATGAAAGCAGATGTTGTTCAGAGGAGTTTTTCCTCCCAGAACTGCAATCACAATGTACATAACCAACACAATTGTTGCAGCATGCTCTTACCCAGAGTAACCGATGTGATGTAACTGATTTCTGCGAAGTCCTCTCCAGCTGACACTAAAGAGCGGAAACTCCTATTAACAAACCCAGGACACTCTACTGTCTGTAGGTGCTCTACAGCAGCAAGAATGGCTGGGACAGCTTTGAAAAATACTTGAATTCACAGCTCATTCCCCTCATGTCCCCTTCTCCCTTCTCTTAGGATTGAATCAAATGCACAAAGCAAAGCAGTCACCAATGTTAGGCTTCTGGGTAGTCAAGAACTATGGCATGAAGACTGAAAATGGTGGTGACAGAAGAAAGAAGTGGTTTCCTGATTCCATTGGATGAACTTCACCTAGATCACTGATCTTGACATTGGACGGGAATGACAACCCAGTGTCCCAGGTTTTCTCTATCATAACAGACCTTATATGAAGGCCAAACTACAGGCAGCACCGTGATGAACTCTCAGTCAAAGTTTTCATCTTGATCATCTTAAGTGAGATAATTTTTAACACACCCTTGACCATAGACTTACTGCCCTAAATCTCAAACCAATATGCTTCTAGTAAGCATCCCCTGCTACCACTGCTAGGAAATTCTCCTGGCAGCAAAACTTGACCCCTATTCCAGCCCAGCCTGACAAGAATAACATTTATAGACCCCATGTCTTCCTTCTGTAGGAAGATAAAGTCTGGGACATCTTCTTTTGCTTGAGAAGAAGCAAGAAGAAAAAGCTAAATCTTAAATTTAAACTGGATAGAGAAAAGGAATAGCCAAAGAAGACAGACAGCAAAACAAACAGGGGAAAAAAGAAGAAGAAGAAGAAGAAGAAGAAGAAGAAGAAGAAGAAGAAGAAGAAGAAGAAGAAGAAGAAGAAGGAATAATGGCAAACAACAGCAAAACGTAGTGCCTGTGCCAATGGGTCCTGGCAGCAAGCTGTTGAGTGGAGGGCTTCTTTAAGCTACATTGCAGGTCATGGAACAACACAAACAAAGTGAAGTCAGAGTGAGGTACACAGTGACAAAGACGTGACAAAAAATGGTTACTCTACCAGGTGACTACATGGAATAGAAACCAAGGGCTAAACATAATTAAATGCTAGAAACTGTTCTGAAGCCAGAGCCTCGGACAAAATCTTTGCCC
This sequence comes from Anseranas semipalmata, assembly GCA_013399115.1. Classification (NCBI taxonomy): domain Eukaryota; kingdom Metazoa; phylum Chordata; class Aves; order Anseriformes; family Anseranatidae; genus Anseranas; species Anseranas semipalmata. The sequence goes on along the minus strand of VXAA01004439.1, from coordinate 225,354 downwards.
CCACAAAACTCAGTGGACATTTAAAAAGTGGTTACAAATCTGTATGCTTTAGTTTCCCAACTTGTTAAATGAAAATAATGTTACCTACTTGATATACTTTATAGGCTTCATTCCTTCAATGTTCAAAGGGGTCTAAGATCTTAAAAGGGTAGACTGATATTGAAGTACAAAACATATTCTTTTTGACTGCCATCTTATTGATCAAAATCTCTCATATATTTGGAAACACTCTCTTCCTGAATTGCAGTGACATTTCAAAACTACATAGCAGTGTCTGACAATGTATGAAAAATAACCTGAAGACGCTTATTCCAATTAAGCTGAAGAGATGAGAAATTTATTCAGAATGCTGGATTAATATTCTTACTTTTAAAAAATCTGCAAGATTCTGTAAGATAATAAAGCCACAAATAAATCAAAGTATAAATTCTTCTTATCTCAAATATCTTTGGGCTTCTGATCTGGCTGCAGCAAGAGACAGAAAAATGTTAAATTTCAGTTCTTGCAGAAAAAAAAAAACTATTACAGAAATCTATGTGTCATACATAAAAAGACATTAACCAAGGAATATGTGTGTAATCAAGTTTCCATTAAAGATGTTTCCCAATATCTAACTGCACTGATAACATTAACAAAACATTCCAACTATTTTTACATGACAATATAGTGATGTGGACACTTTTAATTTCATTGTATAATGCAAGACTTGGTGAATATTGCATAAATAATCAGTGACTAATACTTGTAAAGTAAAAATGTAGTCCATCATAATCAGGGAGTATACCTCTCATCTTGTCCGTTGACTAGTCCATAGAAGATAAGAATCTACAACTGTTCCTGCTGGTGTTTTTAATACTGACAAACCCAGCCCTCACGAGCTTAATCAGATTTAATTTAACAGGCTTGATATTGATATGATACACAGTCACAGTAATGTGATATACAACAATTTTGTTCATTATTTAAGAGTCATAAAATCATGGAATCATAGAACCCCAAAATTGTAGGAAC
>VXAA01004439.1:211359-224304 GCA_013399115.1 Anseranas semipalmata | reverse complement strand
AGTCATCTTCCTCCCTTGTTGGCAAAACATTCAAGGTCTTCCACAATCTCTGCTTGTGATGACAAAGACCATCATTTGTTGTGTTCCCAACAGCCTTCGTTGTAACCTCTGCAAGGGGGTTAGAGCTGGTGCTGTGAGCTAACTGTTCAACACAGAGCTCAAAAAATGCCTCCAGCTGCCAACCCAGCCTGGGATTACTTAGAGCTGTATGGTTACAGTCCCTCAGTACTGTACTGTCTGAGCAACCGGTTGGGGAGTTTTCTGATTTAAGAGGTAGGAGCAACTGAGTAGCTAGAACCAACACATCTCATGAATACATATAGGCTTTAAAGAGTTTCTTATTAAAAGAGAAGTTCAAATAAAACCTTTTCTTGCTTTCTGCCAACTGATTTATTAGGCAAGAGCATGCTAGGACTTCCAGGAAACCGCAAAGGTATGGATGACCCAGCTTTATTTGGTGCTCTGACAGAGAGTGAGGAGCCCGGAAACCCTGCAATTGCTGGGTCAGAAGCTTCCAGGTTCATTCACTCTTCCCAGGGCTTCCAGTCTCCCAGTTCTCTTTATCCTTCTGGTGCTCCAAGCAAAGCATCCAGGCTGTGCACTGCAACTGATGCAGGTGCCTGGAAGCTGAGCTCCCTGCCTCAATTTCAACATTTTTAAAGACTGTTTTTAACAAAATATTTGTATTTATGTTAATACAATTACTAAGAAATCCTTCCACATCAAATACAGACATTTCTACCTTTGTTTCTAACATAAAGATTTTTCATCACACACAAATTTCCCACAAGGCAGATATTTCTGTTTTCACCAGCTCTGCTCAGAATTTTTTCATGTATCTATCATTATGACATGCCTGTAAGACAGAAAAGTACAACCATCCTCATGTTACAGGGAAGAACTAGACAGCAGGCTTGCCAGCTGGTAAAGAGGACTTGAAACGATACACCAGGGAACAGTGATAACAGCCTGCAGTTAAGCAAGGGAGGTCAGGTTGGTNAAAGAAAGAAAAAAAAAACATTTTGAAGTGTTGCACTAATGAAGTCTTTTGCCAATGTTGAATCAGAGTTCACATCCAATAATCCATTTTACTTAAAACATAAGAGGGGGAAATTTCAACTTAAATTTGCCTAATTCTGTAATCATTACACCAGTTTTACATAGCAGTAACCACTACTGAATTTAATATGCTTATGCCTCACTTATATCAATGTAACGGAGAATGAAACAAGGCCCAAGTATTTTATTTGACTCTTCCTAACCTTCCCTATTCACACAGCTAAGTTGTATGTAATAAGTATTTATGAAAGGAGTGAAAGTTTATGCTCCAGCAGTGTCCTTAAAAACTGGAGTACCTGTACTTGCTTGATTACCACTGAGTGCCAGGTAGGGCCACACAGACCTGAGCTGTAGAAGATTAAAGCACTTCAATCCTGCTGCTTCTGTGATAACTGATAGGTGTTGCTCAGAAAATGTTAAATGAAGTTCAGGTTTTCCCTAGTCACCTATAAACAAGAGCATTAAATCTGTGCAGGAATTCAGTATGATTTTCTAGATAGCCCAGATGATGATCAGAAATTTTGTAGAAGATAAAATACAACATAATCTTTTATTCATGAGTAATTCACAATAGTGCTCACAGAAATATTGGAAGTTCTTGGCTCCTTATGATGAATTTACAGACTTCAAAATCTTTCTCAAAAAGTGTACAGAAATATCTACATGGAGAAAGACTTCAGTATGTGTTGCTTGTACAGACTTATCCCACCATCTTCAGCTCACCTCCTGAACCAGAACCATTCTGATTTACTTTCACATGAACTACAACAATCAGAGGAAGTAGTGACTACAGCAACTGGTCAAAGGTATTTACACTGCTTGTAGTGTCCTTCAAGAGAGCACTGCACTTGCACGCTACACTCCCTGCTCTGATGAGTCTTCCAGTCAGCTCACTTGGCTCATCGAGAAAAGAATCAATTATCTTCATGAAGAGGTTACTGCCTGTGCACAGTAAAAGGGGAACAGCTGATTCATGTCCCACATGGTAGTCATCTTCCTCCCTTGTTGGCAAAACATTCAAGGTCTTCCACAATCTCTGCTTGTGATGACAAAGACCATCATTTGTTGTGTTCCCAACAGCCTTCGTTGTAACCTCTGCAAGGGGGTTAGAGCTGGTGCTGTGAGCTAACTGTTCAACACAGAGCTCAAAAAATGCCTCCAGCTGCCAACCCAGCCTGGGATTACTTAGAGCTGTATGGTTACAGTCCCTCAGTACTGTACTGTCTGAGCAACCGGTTGGGGAGTTTTCTGATTTAAGAGGTAGGAGCAACTGAGTAGCTAGAACCAACACATCTCATGAATACATATAGGCTTTAAAGAGTTTCTTATTAAAAGAGAAGTTCAAATAAAACCTTTTCTTGCTTTCTGCCAACTGATTTATTAGGCAAGAGCATGCTAGGACTTCCAGGAAACCGCAAAGGTATGGATGACCCAGCTTTATTTGGTGCTCTGACAGAGAGTGAGGAGCCCGGAAACCCTGCAATTGCTGGGTCAGAAGCTTCCAGGTTCATTCACTCTTCCCAGGGCTTCCAGTCTCCCAGTTCTCTTTATCCTTCTGGTGCTCCAAGCAAAGCATCCAGGCTGTGCACTGCAACTGATGCAGGTGCCTGGAAGCTGAGCTCCCTGCCTCAATTTCAACATTTTTAAAGACTGTTTTTAACAAAATATTTGTATTTATGTTAATACAATTACTAAGAAATCCTTCCACATCAAATACAGACATTTCTACCTTTGTTTCTAACATAAAGATTTTTCATCACACACAAATTTCCCACAAGGCAGATATTTCTGTTTTCACCAGCTCTGCTCAGAATTTTTTCATGTATCTATCATTATGACATGCCTGTAAGACAGAAAAGTACAACCATCCTCATGTTACAGGGAAGAACTAGACAGCAGGCTTGCCAGCTGGTAAAGAGGACTTGAAACGATACACCAGGGAACAGTGATAATAGCCTGCAGTTAAGCAAGGGAGGTCAGGTTGGTAAGTACATGGGACAAGGTGATGGGAGCAAGAGAGCCCTTGGGAAGGATAAAATAGGTGTAAAGGGGCCACCTCAAATGCCCGTACACAAACATATGCAGTCAGAGAAACAAACAGGAGCACCTAGACTCCACATTTGGATACAGAGCTATAACATCATTCGAATCATGGAGACGTTATGAAATTAGCCATACCAGCAGAATTCTGGCATGTTTGGATGGATGGATGAACGCACTGACAGACAAAGGCTCTCTAAGGAAATATAAAAACATCACTCAGGAACTCAAGGATGATGTCAGGAAAGCCAGAGCTGAAACTTGTGAGGGACATCAAGGGCAACAAGAGCTTCTCCAGCTACATTAACATTAAAAGAGTACACAAATGTGGGCCTGCTGCTGAATGGGATGGGAGATTTAGTGACAGTGGGCATGGGTAAGGCTAAAGTACTCAATGCTTCCTTCACCTGTCATCACCAGCAAGGTCTCCCCGGCCATTGTGTCTAGAAATAGGACCAGAGGAGAAGAAATACTTTCCCCCTGGAAGAGGATTGAGGCAAGTATCTCTTGAGAAATCTTGTCTCATCCAGCGTGATCAGATCACACACATCCTGTGAGGTGAGGCTGAGCTTTGTTAGCCTAGAGAAGGGTTTAGGGAGCACCTAATAGCAGCCTCCAGTGCCTACAAGGTTGAAACAGAGGGGGCTCCAGCTGGATATATAATTGGGGATGAAATTACTGGGAGGATAATGAAGCATTGGAACAAAATGTCCAGAGAGACTGGAGAACCTCCAGCCTTGGAAATTTTCAAGACCTGACACAATAAAACCCTAAGCAATATGGTCTGAATTCCATATCGACTTGCTCTGAGCAGCAGGCCAGACTAGAGATCTTCAAAGGTCCCTTCCAACCTGGACAGTTTTATGAATTATCACAGAGTGTTTCAGTGAGTTGCCTGATATCCATCAGGAAATGGGGGGAAAAGAAATGGCTTATGGATTTGCCAAGGCTTCAGATCACCTTTTTCTGTTCCTGATGCATATCCTCTCACCAGATCAAAATAATGTAATATTTTTAGAGACTACACCACATACACTATTGCATCCAGGAATATCCTCTAAGTCCCAGGTCTGAATCCAGAACCATACCACATCCTGACTGTATCTGGAGCTCTCATATCACCCTTGTGAGAATGGAAATTCACAGCAGTCCTCCTTGCCTTGACCCTACCTTGCACACCATACAAAATAATCCCAGGTACGTCTCTTGGAAAGCTGATCTTCTAGAATAGATGCTAAAATGGATAGTCAGCAGCCAAAACACCCGTGTACCACAGTGTGAATCAAAACATAACTCAAGATACAACTCCTTTGTTGCCTTCCTGGTTTAGTGGAATTCCTGAGAACCTCTCCATGGCTATGACTCATTGAAGGAGTGGGGAAGATTACTCCAGCAGTGTTTGCATAAACAAGGATCACTGACCATTTCTTCTACATATATACTTCCACTGTTGTCTTCTGGATCATTTATTTTCAATCTTTAATTTCACTCCCACTCTTTTGCATTGCTCCAGGCTAGACAGTTTACCCCTCACTGTTCTCTGTATATTTCCCTTTAGGAAGAAAAGTTTTGACTCTTTAGTATTTCAGCATCAAATAGAACACTGTTTCTTGAGCTACATACTCAGATATTCCCCCCGCCCCCTCCAATTTCCAGGGCATTTTCATTCTCTGTAAAAGAGACCTTTGGGATTAACAAATGTACAATATTTATCAGTTCATTGTAATGTAAATCTTAAAAGCCTTGTAAATTTAAACCTTCTAATGGGAATCAAGTTGTTATCAAATGGAAGATCTTTGTGACAGTATGAGTTAGTTGAGTGGATAATACATAAACACAAAGAAATATACGGTGACACAGAAATAAATCCTCTTAACAGAAATATGGATTAATTTCCACTACTATGATCATGTTATAAAAGAGAGAAAACAGTACTATGTAGACCATAGAAAGAGATATCTGCAGAGAAAAAATGGATCAGATATCAGACACCTTCTGCCTCCCCAGCAAGAAGAAAGAAACTGCTGCCAGAAGCAAGAAAAGCGGTGCTTTAGATAGAGAAAATGAATGAGAAAGTGAAAATATAAGGAAGGGACTGATTCAACATAGTAAAATTAACAGCAGCTATGTAAAGTTTCATGTTTCATTTGACACTGAGGATTGTCATAAGCCAACTATTCACCTCACTGGGTTCGTTGGACCACGAATTACCCAAAACATTTGTGGAATGATTATTACTTGCTACCTGGCCAGCTAGAGGCCTGACTTTTTAATTTTATGCTAAAGATTATCCCATTTCCACATCTAAAAAGTAATACTGCCAGAGAGCTGATTATTGCTTCATCCCAAGCAATAACTGCTGGTTTGACACATAACTCCTACCTCTAAAATCAGCAATCTAAAATCTCATGCCTGTCCCTACGTGGTTTGAGATCTCAGGATCTAATCTACAGAGACATAAATATAAAAAGACACCTTGCTAATGATCCCAGAGGAAGGACTAGCTATAAATAAGTGGGGATTTCAGGGTGTGTTTTAATTTTTTGGTTCATTTCTTGAGAGCACTGAGGAAGAAATGAGACTGTAGGCAGGAACCGAGTCCAGGGAGCTTGGCAAACCAGGATGAGAAGAGAAGCTGGCAAGAAAATACTGTGTGCAGGGGGCCATGCTGTAATTCAGTTCCATGCGATTTATCAGATTGACAAACCCCCCAAATGTTGCCAAAATGGAAAGGAAATGCCACAACCTACAGGTACTTGTTGGGTAGGTGCAATCCAAATAAAATTGCTCAAACTGGGATCCCACGTTGATTCCTGATGCAGCACAAGCTGTTACATAGCATGGTTGCCATCTCTCTTCCTCCCGGGCTCAGGCAGCTTTTCCTTCCCTTCCACTGCTCAGCACCTCTTGTAGATCCTCATAATTTGAGGTGATGTGTTTTATTTATTTATTTATTTATGCATCAATCTGATATGTATTGATCAGAAATTGATGCTCAGACTTCATCCCTATCTCCTCCTGCCATACAGTAGGCTTTCATCTCCAGTTTTCATTTCATGTTTAAACACAAAGTGTTAAATTAAAATTAGTGCAAAGGTGAGTAGAGTTTAATAGAAAAAAAAAAAAAGACTTAAATCTAAAAATAGCATTCATAGAAAACTCTGTGCAGCTATATATAATGTAGTAGGTGCCTATCTGTTTAGCCCAAAGACTTTCTTGGTGCCGGTCAGTTTGCTTCTGCACACACCTGCAGCTGCCCCAGTGCCTCAGCCCATCAGCATCTTCAGACAACATCCCTCTGCTTGCATCCAGTGAGCATTTCTAGGCCACGCTTCATGCACGTTAATGGGATTAAGCTCTTTGCAAAATGCAGCTGCAATCTTTTCCTTCACAGAGAGCTAGAGCTGGAAGCTGCCCACCCATTTAAATGACAGCCCAGCAGAACCAGGCTGCTCCCAGTGTGTGCCCTCCCGCAGAGCTTCCTGACCAGCTGGCCACGGGAGCCCAGGCTGCCTGCTAACCTCCTCAAGGTTGTCTGCTGGAGAGAGAATTTAAGATGGATTGGGTCTGAAAGAGAGCAGAAGAGACCCTATGTCTAATCTGTACCCTAAAGTCTGGGGGCACTATGCTGGTAGCCCTGTCTACTGCTCCAGCGACTGCATTTTGCATAAACCAGCCACAGTGCCCTATGCCAGTGCAAATACTGTGTAAGACCACTGTTTAAAAAGATAATGTTTTTCCGGAGCTCATTTCTGTCTGGGACATCAGAAAGAAAGATCTTCAGCTCCATAAAAGAGTGCACACACTCACACACTACTTCATCACTTCTGCAATTATTCACCAAACATGCTGACTTTAATCCTGCCCAAGTCAATAAATCCACTAACACCCTAAATTTAAACACACAAGGTAGTTTTTGCTGGTTAAGGGTTTAGGCTAATGTTCTAAATCCATCTATTTTCCTTCACTGTTACCTTAAGAAGCAACAAAATGCAAACCCAAATATCAATTTCCATGAGAAATTCCCTGGTTTGAAGGTGTTCTCTTAGACAATTTCCATCTCTTTTTTTTTTTTTTTTTTTTTTTTTTTTTCTTTTTTCTGCTTTCTAACTCTGCACAGGAGAAGCACAAGCCATGGCACAGCTCAGCAGCAGTTCAAACGCACCAGCACTGAGTGAGCAGAAATGATTCTGCATCCGCATGCAGGGTTTGCTCACCTAGAGCTAGGATGACTTAGCAGAACAGCCCTGCATCTGTATGCAGTATCTCAGCTCCAGCCATAGGTACAAATATCTTTGCTGACTGCCTGAAAGGGCTTTAATTTGTCCCATAGTCAAATCCTAAGCCTCTGATGAGCTGTTATGAAAGTGGACATCACCTGGGGCTCAGTCCTGGTTCCTTTGTAATTTAAATATTCACACTCCTCAGGAACAGCAGAAGCAAGATCTTTCCCTGATAAATCTCCTAGTTCCCATTTAGAAAGGGTGCGAGAAAAAAAAAACACACGTTTCTTTAAATTTGTAGTGCAACAAATTTTGTAGCCTTGTGATATTTTTTGCCAGAAGACTGTCTGTTCAGTACTGCTTGCCCTCCATACCATTCTTCTAGAGAGCAGAAATAAATTATTCATTATTTTCTCTCTTTAAAGAAACAGTATGCAAGATCCTGAGCTTACTGAAGTCAGTGGTACCTTCGAGTACTCGGTGGAGAAACACTGCATGTTACAGGACCATGCCTAAGTAGAAAGTGTCTGAGTATATTAACATGACCCCAGTTCAAGGCTGAAGTTCATGTGAGGAGACTGGTTGATGTCATCAGCTGTGAAACCACCATTCCTACAACTGATGGGTTGAAGCACAATGGTAAGTGTCAGGGCTGTCTACTGTTTTTTACAAATGTGTTGATTTATCTCGTTTTGGTTTTGGTGTTCTCCTGCAAAACCAGCATGAATATTACAGAAACTAGGTGATCACCGAATATGTATAATCTTCCATGTTGCCAACACAGCAAAAACAGAAATTCTGGGGAGTCAGTGTTGCTAAGGTATCACAGTTTTTCTTCCCGAGTACATAGAACAAAAAATAAGAGAAATATAACCCGCAGCTGAATAGAATGAGCACAGAGACCTGGATCACTGGAAAGTCATTTCTGGGCTTTCTAAACTTGACAATTGTCATTTGGTCCTCAGACACAACCGTGGCGGTGTGGTTGAACTCTGCATGTTTTGCTAACGCAATGGTGCATCAGGTGTTGTTAACCGTGTATTTTTACCTGGACACACAACTGTTCATCTCACACTCTTTGAAAATGGTCCATTCAAATATGCAACAAAAGAATAGTTTCGTTTGAGGTCTCTTATCCCTCCAACCCATACAAAACTCAGTCACGCTCCTTCGACACTGCAGTTGCTGCGGTTGTGGTAGTGCAGAGGCTCTGGTTTGAATCAGTCCTCACCACATTAGGCAATAGGCAAGCACAGAACTGGAAGTGGTCTCAGCTCCATAGGACTTACTATTTATTGTTTTACTCTGGAGCAGTAGAGAGTGGTTAAATTACAAGTGTTATTCTACAAAAATGCCAGTAAAATCTTCATGCTATGCCACAACATCACAAATTTGCCATCAGCCAAACACCGCTGAAGAAATTATTTAGAAGTACTTCTGAATCCTGAAATAAATTTACTGGAAATAGTTCACTCTTCTTCCTGTAAAAGCCAGATGCATTAATTAACATGAACTCTATTTGCCCAAGCTGAGCCTCAGGGCACTGTAATGAAGTGGAGGAAATTTGGTTTGGGAGGCAAAGAAAATACTCTGTGCTTACTTGATTTAAAAGAAAAAGAAACTCAGCTGTTTGGATGCTTGGGAACCTTCACGTGTGGGCAAAGCACAGGTGATCCGGTCTACTATTCATGTCAGCTACCTTCCTTCATCCCACTGTCCACAGTCATCATCGAACTGGCTGTGGAGGGTTATTTCAGCTGCACATTGTGCCACAGACACCCTCTGTATAGCTCAGAGGTTATTAATACAAAGTTCATTGGCTCAGGTGCAGCGCTGCACAAACAAGGTTAAACAGCGTTCAGTGTCAGTTCAGATCTGGAAGTGGTTGGGCAATTTTTATGTGATCTGGGACATGAAGAATAAGCTCTACTGACCCAAGCTAGCTCCATTCACTGTATATCTGGACCACACTACAAAACCCGGAGCACTCAGACATGCAGCACAGGAACCTTACTTATGGAGCGACATTAGATCCAGCAAGCCCCTGCTCAGGAAGGTCTGTCTTGATCCAAGCTGCTTCTAGGCAGATGCACTCAAATATCCATGCACAACACTTAACTCATGAGGAATCTTGAGCAGTGGCAAAACACAGAGCAGAGACACCTGAGTGACTCTTTGTGGAGGGAGCCTCAGGACTCAGCCAAAGCTGATAGACTGTGCTGGATCCACAGTGACTATGCAGAAGCAGTCACGTAGCTCAGTAACTTCAGAAACTTCAGGGGATCCTGTGGCATTTGTACATCTGCGTGACTGCATTTTCAAGTTATCTCAGCTTCACATTACTCTGGACAGTGAAGTGATTGAACTTTTACTCTTTGAAGAACAAGCAAAAACCTCAGTACTGGTTATGCATTGCATGTCAAGAAAAAAAAAATTCATGTGCTGAATAAAGCCATAATGATACCCTGAAATGAGGTTAGCCTTACGAACGTGAAATTCACCTCTTCCAAAAACCAAGGCAAGAGGTGAACCCCCAGCAGAAATACATACATCTACTTCCAAAGATAAGACCTAACAGTGAGATAGAGCTCTTAGGAAGGTATAAAGAAAAACTGACTTGCTGTGATCCACACATAGAACCACAAAACCTGATAACCATTTGAAGGCTAGTCATCCTGAGATGTGAATCTTGCTGCCCCAGGTCCTGCAGTCATATAAACACCTCTTGGGAGCCTGGAGTTCAGAAAAGAGATGCTACATCATGGACTGAACAGGAACTTCAGTAGACAGACCACCAAGCAGTATTTTGACAGAATATTAGTTTGGGTATATATACGTGTACATATATATATATATATATATACACACACATACACAGAGAGACAAAAGATTTAGATATCCAATTACACATAATCTAGTGTGGCTGCCCACCAGAAGGCTCTGCCATCTCCTGTAAACAGAATCTTGCACTGGATTTAACCTTGTCCTGTAGTGCATTCCTCTTATTTTCATACACGTTATGTTCAGTTATTTAGACAGCCTGCATAACACAGAATTTTTAAAGAGTATTTTGAGTTAAGATTTAATGAGGCTTCTACACAAGCCTTTGATAAACTACGGGGGAGAAATACTAGTGCTTGCTTCATTCACCGAATATGATTTAAAGTGATGTGTTGGGATTTTCTTTTATACACTTTATGCAAAATAATCCACCTCTCCGTGATTCCTTGTGATTGGGATAATATTTAATAAGACTATTGATGGATACTGCTTAGCAATGAGAATAAAATTCTCAAGCCTGCTAAAATCTACTTAGATGGCACTAACATCTTAGCCAGTTGTGCACTGATTAACTCTGGAGTCCCATCCATGGTGGAAGAATGCCACAAGAACACAGAGGAAGCACTGAGGTGCTCTGCAGTGGTGTAGGGTGAGAAGGTTTAGGGAGGATAAAAGGAGATTTAGGAGACTTAGTCTTGAAGAAAAAATCTCCAGGCTCCACTCTGTTTTCCTTATAGCTACAAAACAAATAGTGGTATGCATCCAGGTGGAGAGAGACAGATGTCTGATACCATCCAGCAATACCAACCCGTCTGTCAGGCATGGAGGCATTTGTTGCCAATCATTATACTCTTAAACACCACCACAAGCACTACAATTCTGTTCTTTTGCCTGCATATTTGAAAAGAAATGATCAGTATTAAAAGATAATGCTGACATTTAATTCGTCAATATGTCTTGGAATTATCATCAAGATAAACAGAGCATGAGGGATCAGTCCGGGGTCAGAATTAATTATCAAAAGAACCAGAACCCTTCAGGTGAAAAATCACACTCTGTGCATAACCGTGGTGTGTGCAGAAATTTCAGTCACACGGATTTTCTGTGCAGCTGCGGCACGACTCTCACAGCTAGATGAAATAAATACCCAGTTTTGCAATAGTGATCAAAGTAATACGATCTAATCTCCATCTTAATTTGGCTGTCCTTATACACTTCCCAATACATCAACCTGAGAATGTACTTGCAGGATAGCTTTCCTCCAACTGCAGCAGCAGACTACGTTATAGACTTTATATACATAAAATGCTGACTGGACGCTTCTACTGCACAGAATATCATTTCTTATCAGAAATCCCTAGGGAGGAAAACATGTCCCTGGATTAACATGACTTCATTAAACCTACCATTAGAGCTTTGTTTATTAAAAATATCTAAAATGAGTACCTCTAAAAGTGTCTCATATGTCAAAGGAAAATGTTAGAAGATAATTAGTGAAGATCCCCAGCTCTGTTGGTAGGCTAAATGGTGTCAGAAGCAATTTAGCTGAACTTGCATTTAAATTGAAGGACATTATTTCCTTATGTGGTTCCATCTGAAGAGAGAAGTTACACCCCACGTAAATTACAAATCCTTGTTTCGATAAGCCAGATGAACAGCCCAAAGTCAGTTTCACAGATAACATGACAAATACAGCGCAGGCATCAACTGTCTGAGATCCCTAGGATCATCTCTCTTCCCCCCTTGTAACTATACTCCCACTGCTGCAGGAGCAGGAGTATTTAATTCTTTCCAAATTTAAAATATGTTCTCTTAACCAGCAAAGTGTGATTTAATATAGTTCTGTTCAGCATAATACTATTTTCTATTAATACTCCGGCATCCTAACTTTACAATATTTCAGTACAGATACAGCTTTAGATATGTTCATATGAGCTAAATTAAACCATTATTCAAGTTCTGGCATGTCGTAAGATACAAGAAAGAGCCAGCAGGAGGAGTGGGAAGATGCTGACAATTAAAAATTCTGTCTGAGCAAATCATCATTAATTATGCTATTGAAGGCTTGAAGATATATCAGCAGAACTCTATAGCAAGAAATGTCATTTTTTAAAAAACAGGTCCTGTAGTATGTGTCTGACTTTTCTAATTTCTTGCAACAGTTATGATAAAAGACCAATCCGATCAAATTAATTTATTTTCTCTTTTCGCTAATCAGCTTTATATTAAAATAGACTTTCCAAACAAAAATGAACGTCCCTTGCTGCAGAGAAATTTCATCGTGAAAGAACACACAGGAAAAGGACGTGGTAAGGAGGAGAATTCGGATGTAAACGAGATCACAGTGGAAATTTTGGATGAGAGCACGTGAGAGCTGTCTGTAAAGGTAATCCCAAATTACCCCAACGTCATGCTCCCGCACTGATGGGACACCCCATGAAAGAAGGACTTAAGGAAGAGCCAGGTCCACACAACTTCAGAAAAAGCGTTTTACATTCACGGAGGATGTGGAAAAAGGTACGGGAGCCTCCTAGCCTAGCACTTTAGGATCAGTTTTGCTGATGGAAGCGAGGGGGCTGCGCTGGGTGGCGCTCCCGGGCCCCGCAGCAACCTCCCCGAGGCGCGGGGTGTCCCCACCGGGGGGTGTCCCCCCGGCGCCCCCGGCTTGCTCTGCACCACCGCGCCTCGGGGAACCTCCCGGTGCACTCCGCCTCCCGCCGGCCGGCCTGACCCGGGGCCAGGTGCTGCGTGCCCGCTTCTGCAGACACCGGCCCGGGGAGAGCCGCCCCTCCCGGAGCAGCTCCACCAGCACGCCCCCGTTACGCAGCCTGGGGTCGGCACC